>PVJC01022110.1:0-27641 GCA_004026665.1 Murina feae | reverse complement strand
CCAACTTTGTTATTTCCTTTTAAAATATATATAAATCTCTGAATATGTATCATTTTGTGTACATTTACATGTTTAGGATTCACATAAATAGGTTAGGATTATTAATCTTATTATCTTGCTCACCCTTTTTTTTTCTCATAAATGTTTTGTTTTTGACATCTATTTACCTGTCTAACATAGATTAGGTATATCAATCAAATCAGCTATTCTTCTGTATAGAATTTCTTTGTATGCATATCTAATCTAATAAAAGAGAAACATGCAAATTGACTGCTCCTCTGCTATACCCCAAACCATCCCCACCAGCCAATCAGAGCAACTATATGCAAATTAACCCAACCAAGATGGCGCCGGCAGCCACAGAGCTGAAGCAAGCAGGAGCTTGGTTGCCCTGGCAATGGAGGAAGCCAAGCTTCTTGCCTGCCCTGGCCAGCTGTGGGCTCTGCACAAGGCAACAAAGTTTCAATTATAGAAGATAAATAAACCTCAGATACCTGCTTTCAGCCAGCCTCACTAGGAGCTTGGGTTGCTGGGAGCCGTGGTCAGCCTGCAAACAGCCATCAGCCCCTCACCCAGGCTGGACAGGCACCCCATGGGGACCCCCACCCTGAAGGATGTGTGGCCATCCTACAAACAGCCATCAGCCCCTCACCAGGCTGGCCAGGCACCCCAGCGGGAACCCCACCCTGATTGGGTCACCCTTCAGGGCAAATCAGCCGGCCCCCACCCATGCACCAGGCCTCTATCTTAACTAATAAAAGCGTAGTATGGAAATTGACCCTAACAGCAGAATGAATGAGAATGACTGGTCACTATGACACACACTGACCACCAGGGGGCAGATGCTCAATTCAGGAGCTGCCCCCTGGTGGTCAGTGCGCTCCCACAAGGGGAGCTCTGCTCAGCCACAAGCCAGGCTGATGGCTACCAGTACAGCAATAGTGGTGGGAGCTTCTCCCACCTCCTCAGCGCTAAGGATGTCTGACTACAGCTTAGGCCTGCTTCTCACTGGCAAGTGGACATGCCCTTAGGGCTCCTGGGCTGCTAGAGGGATGTGTGATTGCCAGCTTAGGTCCAATTTCCCGGGGAGTGGGCATAAGCCAGCAGGTGGACATCCTCCGAGGGTTCTCAGACTGCGAGAGGGCACAGGCTGGGCTGAGGGATCCCCACCACCACCAAGTGCACAAATTTTTGTGCACTGGGCCTCTAGTATTTCATATATAAAGAAGAAATCCTATGTTTTTTACTATTACCTGCTACAATGTATAAGCTGCAATGACCATCTTCTTAGAGATCGTTGTGTGAATTTGACCACACAGTCCAAATGAGGGATTGCTGATTCTTAGAAGAAATAAGAACAATTTTACTGCTTTCTGGAATGGCTAATTCTGTAGATACCCCAGGTTGCTTGAGGTTCCTTGTTTTTTACATAATTGCCACATTTACTTTATTAATACCCAGTGGTAAGTTAACTGTTATCTCCTTGACTTGACTTTCTTTTCTTTACTTTTAATATTTGCTATTACAGTAATACTGACCTCAGAATGAGTTAGGATATATTCACTCTGCTTTTACTCTCTGGGAAAGATGGTAAAGAATTGGTATAATTTCTTTTTTAAGTGTTTGATAAAATTCACCAGTTAATTTATGCAGACCCAGTGGTTTATGTTTGGGAAGATTATTAGTTATTAATTTTATCGCATACACATAGAACTAGACCTATTCAGATTATATATTTCTTCTTGTGTGATTTTGGCAGTATATGTCTTTCAGGAAATTGGTACGTTTCATCTAGGATACCAAACTAGTGGGAATAGAGTTGTTCATAAAATTATTTTTATTATCCTTTGAAATCGAATGGGATCTCTAGTGATGTCCTCTTTTATTTATGGTGGTAATTTGTGTCTTATCTCTTTTTCCCCAGTTTGCCTAGGAAGTCTTTATTGCTTTTACAGATCTTTTCCAAGAACCAGCCTTTTGCTTTGGTGATTTTCTCTATTAATTTTATTTTGTGTTTTAATTGCATTGAATCTGTCCTAATATGTATCTGTTTTTACTTCTGCCTACTTTCAATTTAGTTTACTCTGTTTTTCTTCTTGTTTTATAAAGTGCAAACTTCGATTATGGGTTTTAGATTTTTCGTTTTTTCTGATATATGCATTCAACATTATAAACTGTCTTCATATCACTTTTTTTGCTGCATCCTACCTGTCTGTCTCTCCAGTTTTGAGGGTGATAATTATTCTGTGACTTCTCTCCTCTGATAGAAGCAAGAAAAGTTGTTGGTTTTTCAATTTGTCCAGCTTTTTACTTATTGTTAGGACAGAATGAAGACGTCTTCTTTTTTCCTTCTCATTAAATTTATTGGGATGACACTGGTTAACAAAATTATACAGGTTTCCAGTGCACAGTTCTATAACACATCATCTGTACACTCTACTGTGTGTTCATCACCCCAAGTCTCAATCCATCACCATTTATCCCCTCTATACTCTCCTCCCCTAACTTCCTCTCCCCGCCAAACACCACACTGTTATCCTAACTGGAAGTCTATAGTGTTTAACACATGTACATTTCATCCGATCTGTTCCTTCTACCTTTATATTTCCTCTTTTCACCTCTCAAAATCTTGTCTAGATTTTATGGTTAATTTAAAAACATACCTAGTTATCAGACTTGGTTAACTTAGCTTTGTTTTTGTTTTTTGTTTTTTAATTTTTAAGTTTATGTCGAATACATTTTACAATATTTTCTTTATTTTGGACCCATAGGGAGCATACATACAACTAAGTATATTTTTAAGGGCTAATAAATAAAAAATAAAACTGGATGAAAAAATTGGATCTGAAATGGTTCTGAAGAATGGGTCATAAACTGATCAAATGACCTATGGCAAATTAATTAGACTAGGTGTCTTGAAGACCCTGTATTAAAAATGCAAATTTAAATGTTTTCTCTTATTTCCTTGGTGCTTTAACACAGGTATCAACAAACTATAGCCAGAGGACCAAATCCAGTTACTACCTATTTCTGTAAATAAAGTTTCGTTGGAATATAAACAGTTTTGTTCATTTACATAATTTTACTCAACAATGACAGGGATAAATGTGCTACAGACAGTATGATCTGTGAACCTGAAAATATTTACTATTTGGCTCTTTGTCTAAAACTCTTGAGGACCCTGTTTTAAAAGGATAAATAGAATATAGATTGAGAGCACAGCTGAGTCTAAAGGAAAATATCAATACAAATTCCAAGTTTGTACTAGTATTCTCAGTTAGGTTGGCCTGAATGCTTTCAGGCCTTGCATGTCAAGTGTGGTCCACAGAACAGCAGCATTGACATAACCTGTGAACTCATTAAAAATGTAGAATCTGAAGCCCCATGCCAGACCTCCTGAATTGGAATCTGCATCTTGAAATGCAATACATATGCACATGACAGTTTGAAAACTATACTTTAATGGTGTCAGATATTGAACCAGATTTCAAACCCAGACTTATGCCACATGCCTGAGTTCTACTCTAACAGTTTTCACTTACTCTGTGTTTACCAATAAGTAACTTAAGTTCTCTGTGCTTCAGCTACCTCATCTGTAAAGTGAGCCAGTGTTATCATACATATCATACACACACATCATGCATATCATACATACACGTCATACATATCATTGTGATTATAAGAAATCATGGAATAAGTAATATTTAGCTTTAATATGTCACTGGGGATCCAAGTGGTTTAGATCAACAAGCAAATTATTGGCTGATTAGTAATAGTGTCTCAAAAGAAATTAGTAGATACAAATCTGAATCAAAGCCTTTATTTTTTTTCCAACAATAACAAACCAGCATGATTTTATTCATGTTTCTCATAGAAACTTTTGGTATTAGCCTTTTCAAACATTTAAATCTGGGTTAAAATGCTGACCAATAAGATACCAAAATTTTTCTTATACTTGACAACAGTGAATTTTTCCAGAGTGTCTTTTTCTATCAGCCATAATCACAGATTTTCTGAAACATATTTACAGCTAATGTCACCTTGGCTGACAATGAAATGGTCTCTACCTGAATTAGATCTTCTGTAGAATGATGCCCACCAAAACTACTGATCTTGGAAATTTCTAGAATATGCATTTAATTTATGAGTTAAGAGGTTATTTTATGGGCACCTGTAAATAGTAAAAAAAAAGATAAGTAATTTAATCAGAAGTCATTTAAAATATAAGCCCATTCATTGACTAGGGATTAGGGTGAGTCTTTACATCTGGAAGGAGGGGGAAAATACTATTCATTCTTTAGCATGCGAAATAAATCATCTTTTAAATCTGGAATTAGCAAGGAATTTGCTGTGCAGAAAAGAGTGCTAGCTAACACTACTTTCTTAAAACTAGCATTTTCAAATATGTTATTTATTTGAATAATGTTTAGGTTATGTTCCTGAAAACGTGGGCTTTATTTAAAACAACAAGACCATACTATCCAAAGGAGACATTTTAAAAAATATACTTTTATTGATTTCAGAGAGGAAGGGAGAAGGAAACAGAGATAGAAACATCAATGATGAGAGAGAACTATTGATTGGCTGCCTCTTGTATGCTCCCTACTGGGGATCGAACCTGCAACCCAGGAATTGAATCCAGGACCTTTCAGTGTGCAGGCCAATGCTCTATCCACTGAGCCAAACCAGCTTGTCAAAGAAGACATCTTTTGAAAGTGTGCTAGAGTTGGGCAGAAGGAAGAGTCAAGTATAGAAGAATGACCATTGAAGGACTGTTATAAATATAGTTTCTAAAATCACATTGTTCAATATGATAGGAGCTAGTCACCTGTGACTATTCAAATGTAAGTAAAAATATCTATACTAATAAAAGGGTAATATGCTAGTTAGACCAGCTGACAGGCCATCTTTTGGATTCCAACTTCCTTCTGAACAAAGTCACGGTGGTGAGTGGCAAGGCAGAGGTGGTTAGGGGCGATAAGGCTGGCACGGAGGGCAGTTGGGGGCCATCAGGCCAGCAGGGGAGTGGTTAGGTAGTGATCAGGGCCCAGAGATGGTTAGGAGCAATCATGCAGGCAGACAGGCAAGTAGTTAGGAGCCAGGGGTCCTGGATTGTGAGAGGAATGTCAGATTGCTGGTTTAGGCCCAATCCCTGTGGCAGTCAGACATTGCCGAGGAGTCCCAGATTGGAGAGGGTACAGGCCAGGCTGAGGGACACCACCCCCTGTGCACAAATTTTGTGCACCAGGCCTCTAGTTTTTTAATAAAATTAAAAATTATTTCTTCGAATACAGGAGCCACATTCTAGTGATCACGAGTCAAGTCACATGCAATTAGTGGCTTAATTTGTGGACAATACAGAAACATTTCCATTATTTTAGAGAGTTTTGTTAGACAGCAATGTTATATAATTTAGCAGCAATGTTCAGTCTTTTTCACCTCATGGAACACATAAACTAATTTCTAAATTTCTGTGGCAATATATATATATATATATATATATATATATATATATATATATATTACTATCTTACAAATAAAGGTCAGATAGTCAAAAATATACATAACTCACTCACACTGGACAGCTTTTGTTATGCTGGCTGTTGTCATTGTATTTCAATTTGACAATCTAAAGGAAAAAAATGTCAGTGCCCCAACAAAATAGTCAGGTATTGCATGTTTTGAATATCACTAGAATATAGCAATGAATATAAAGGTACGAATTTAGAATAATTTGATTTGCAGTAGAAAATGTATCTTAACTCCATTAGAATTTTTTAAAATATTATTTATTTTATAGGAGACTAAATACCACATTGTTCTTTTAAACAATTAGTTCATTGAATCAATGTAAAATTTCAGGTTCTGCAGAATCTAATAATAGACTTATTTTCCTTGAAATTAAAGGCTTCTTCAATTTTTGACAGGGAATTGGCGGGGGGCTTTCTCTTTTGACAAAGAACCTTACAATGGAAACACCACAGACATTATTACCAGTGATACATCAACCGTGAAGTAAGTCGCAGTGTGACATTTTGGACTTTCATTTGTATAGTTTGATTTAGATATCTTGTTCTTGCAAAGGTAATTGAACATAATTAAAACTAGAATGGTCTCATTAGGGAAATGGATATCGAAATCCAGTTTTATCTTTAAAAGTATTCATTTAGTAGCCAAAATAGAATAAAAATATAATGCATATAAGGGTAAGGTATAAATCAGGTTACATCAAAACTCAGTTTTGGAGCAGACATGGTTTATTTGTGTCTTCTGGGGAAGGACCAGCATCAGATAGGTGAGAGAGGAGGGGAATCTCCCATCCTCTCCATTTCACTCTGCTCCATCCCTTTCTTACTCCCTCTATCCAAGGTCCCTTCGGGACATGTTGAGAAGCTTGGGAGCAGGGAACTGGGAAGTCATGTTGACTGTTTTCAAAAACATTAGCATTATAGGTTTGTTGGAGTTTCATGATGTCACACAGCACCTAAAAATTTTTGTTTACAATAATATTCTGTCTTCAATAGCTATCACTTTATTATGAGCAGAATATTCAAATTCTTCCATAATTTGGCATTTTATGACAATCAATATACTAGACATATTATCATCTTCATGATTTTCCCATCCATGTGGCAGAAGGCATAATTTCTGCTGTGGTGCAATGGTGATTCCATGCGTAGCACTTCATAATTCACAAAAATCCTTACAAAAGCCTTTTTTCTCTACCAAAGGAGGAAGGGGTTGGGTGAGAAACCTATGCAGTCTTCCTTTAAAAAGAATATTCTCTGAAATTCGCTCAGTGAGACTTTCCTATCAGCTAGGAGTAGCCAAAATGTGGCGAAAAAATACATTGTGTGTTATTTATACCTTTTGAGTAGAAATTACACATTATGTTTAATAGTTTGAAAAATAAGTGTAATAAGAATGTAAAAACCCCTCAAAGACTCTTTGTTCCCAGAATGACTATTTTTTTCCCACCTAATCTGATGAATTAACCTTTGTAGTGTTATTATTCTGCTGACATTTTTTACCTCAGCAGCTGGTTTTTCTGATAAGACCGGTTCTATTTAGTCCAAAAAGAAAAGTACCCAAACAAACCTGTGATATCAGAGTTTACTACATCCAGGATCACATTGACATGAAAATCTGCTATAATTGTCTAAACGAGGCCTAATTAGGCCATCAGAGAACATGCATGTAAAACTCTGTTTATAACCTCTCATGTGATATTTGACCTGATCGAGACAAGTTGAGGTTTAGACGACTTTATGTGGGTATTTGTATAATCGTCATGCAGCCTGCTGTGCCAAAAGGGACTCCTTGCCAAATATCCTGAGAAGAGCCTGTGCCAGCCTGAACAGACAGTGACTTCTGTGGGTCACTGTGTACTGTCACGTAACCTTAATCACTGTCTTCTAGAGTGAGAGAGAAAAAGCAGAGGAAGAGAAATGGTCATCTTCTGCCATTTTTATTAAAAATATAAGAGACTTTTCCTCAGGATTATAACGACATTCTACAATAAAACAAAATTGTTGCAAGTCATTTTCACTTCTGAAAATATAAGAGCTCCACCTTGAGGCAAGATTATTTTATAATACCTCAGAGGTTAAATTTGAAATGGAGGGCTATCTCTGTGATGACTAGTGGCCAAGAATCCCTTAGAGGAAAAGGAACCAATAAAAGAATGCCGAAGTTATGCGACAAATTTAGAAACTCACATTGTGTGAATACTTTAGGTCCAAAACAATGGGAATTAGCTTTCAAAGGAAACAGATTATTGTCATCTTAATGGCCATTGTCAGATTGGAATTTTACTTGGCCAAATCTATGTTGATAAAATTTTATTTGAAGTTGTTTAAAGGACTAGGACTACAAAAATATTATTCTTCTTCTCATTTCCATTGGTAAATAGATTTCTAATACTCAGATGGAAGGCAGGGGAAGATGGGTGGGAAGAGATCAACCAATGAACTTGTATGCATATATGCATGACCATAACCCGTGGACACAGACAACAGGGTGGTGAGGGTGTGGGGCGGGGGCAGGATGGAAGCGGGCTAGAAGAGGTTAATGGGGGATAAAGAAGGACCTATGTAATACTTTCAACAAGAAATATTTTTAAAAATTAAAAACAAATAAAAATAAAATACTGGTTATTTGAACACACACACACACACACACAATAGTAGCTATCCAAGAAAATACCCAAATGTAACTTTTTCAAAAAGTTACTACTTGCCAGAAGCCAATCATTGTTTTAATAATGGAGAGCTGTAGACAGGGAATTCGGAGGGCTGGTCAACCTTAATTGCTCTAAAGGGTCAGAGCTAACGACTAGATATTGGTAGTTGAAGAAGCCCCCACCTGTTAGTCCTAAATTCACCGATTGGCTTTTATTGGAGTTTCCTGCCTAGGAGATGTGGGTGTGTCCTATAGTTTTAATCCTAATAAAAGGGATAGAAAAGCCAGAGTGAGGAGTAGTCCTTCCACTAGAGTTGGAACTACTGCCTCGCCCCCATTTCCCAAATTAAATGTTTTCCTAGGTCTCTTTTTATTTGTGTGCGGCCTTCTCCAGAACCCGAACCCTGAAGTGGAACCCTGAATCACGCAGGACGCGAAAGGGGCTTCCACAACTATTTATGTCTTACTGTTGGCAAAATGGCTGCTTGAATGACAGAAATGGTAAAAGCCAACAGACACAATTTCATATTTCACTCACTTTCTGAAACCTAGCCTTAAGGCCGGTCTTTTATTAGTTTTTCTTTTTGACTCACCTATCTAGGGTCAAGCGTGCTGCTGCAAGAAAAACAAAATGTGTGAGGAAATTGAAATCTGCCCCAAGCAAAAATGAGAATAATTGCCATTAACTTACCCATGCTCTTCTCCTGATGACAAATATGCTAAGAAGCATCCGCATCCCCACTATAAATTTAATAAACCATTTTTCTATATTTTCTTTTGATTCTTTTATAATTTCATGTAATTTATTTAACTATTCAATCTACTTGGATTGCTTGTGTGTGCATAAGTAATATTGTGAGCTAATTTTCTAGATTAATAGCCAATCGTCCCCACACTGCCTATCTCTAAGTGATCATTACAGATGCATGGGAGAGTTATTTATTGTGTATGTTAATCTTATATTATTGAACCTCTTATTAATTAGAATATTTTTTCAGTAGATCCTCCTAGACTTTTGAGGTAGATATCCATACCATCTACAAATAATGCCACTTCCCTTGAATCAATGTTGATAATTGCCTTTTCCTAGAAGATCATAAATTTCTTGTAGGTTAATCTCATGAATATTGACTGATTTTATATTTCTTAGTGCCATTGACCCATTTCATGGGCTGAGTGCCCACTGGGAGAGCTGGGTCTGCCCCAGACTCTGGGTAAACTAGCTGAGAACAATTTATGATGGTTTTGCTGCTAAGTGTGGCATCTGGTCACAGTCTGAGAGAAGGGAAGAGAGGAAGGAAGATGGAGAGATGAAGCCGAGTGAGGTTTGAGCCCTGACACACACTCTCTTATTCTCCCATTGTCCTCTGAGGAAAGCAGCTGGGTGCTCAGGAGGCCCAGCTCATAAGAAAAAGACTCCCCAATACGTGTGTCTGCTCCCCAGCTGTTAAATTCTATTAAAAAGCTCTTATTCTCACAGTCCGTCCTGACACCTTCTC
The DNA here is from genome assembly GCA_004026665.1 of Murina feae. Taxonomy (NCBI): domain Eukaryota; kingdom Metazoa; phylum Chordata; class Mammalia; order Chiroptera; family Vespertilionidae; genus Murina; species Murina feae. The sequence continues at coordinate 17,961 of PVJC01022110.1, read as the reverse complement.
CTGACAGCTGCAGATGCTCTCTCTGCGCATGGGTCGATGAGGAATGTATTATATGAAGAAAATAAATTAATTGATAGAATATTCTCAAAACAGGGCAGGAAGAACTATTTAAATAAATATGGAAGATGCGCAATAATGAATAGAACACATTTTTTGAGATTGAAGTTCTTATTCTTACAATATATTAAAATCCAAGCATTCTGTGGGAATATCAAATGCATTTAAATATGTGCTGCATTCACCATGACTAAATGTGTACTTTTTTAAAAAAAAACGTAAGAACCCTTTCCATGAAACTTTTTAGAGATCAGCCAGTACTGATGACACCGCTTGAAAATTAGGGAAAAGAACCATAATTCTGAGTGTTAGAAGTGATGGGCAAACCTATAATTCTTGATTTGTTTTGACACAAAGAATGTCAAGTAGTCAGAAAATACTAGCTATTTTTACAGATTAAAATTGATAAGGCTCCAAGGAAGAAACCCATATCTCTCAAGTTTTCTAGATGCAGTAGGGAGATAAGTATACCTGCCAGGCGGCAATCACCTTGCAGCGATTTAAGGCCCAGGGTTCAAAGAAGCTGTTAAGGAAAGCCTGTGTCAAGCCTCAAAACCTACCTAGGAGACCTTGAGTATTCTTGATGGAAAGGTAGGTGCTTCATCTTTTTCGCTGGGCACCAAATTAATATGTTTTATAAAACCTAAAATTTCCCTTCAAGCAAAAATTCCAGAAAGGGTTCTTTCACTATTTGTTAGCTCTAAAATAAACCACTCTCTAAGCCCCCTCCCTGATATTCAGTAACTACTTGGGTGGTCATTTTACATAAAGGAAGGGGAAAAATGCAAGTTTTGCACTTTCTATATGGAGCTAGGGCCATGCAAAAAAAAAAAAAAAAATGTAAACGATATTTTAATCTTCATTAAATGGGTATCTGTCTCCTTAAGGAGTGAGGGGCCAGAGTGGGATTGTATCAGAATAAATCAGGGGGAGAAAGCTGGGCCTTTTCATTACCTGCCCTAGTCAAAAGAACTGTAGTATGGATTTGAGGAAGAGCAGACAGGGGTTCAGGAAACAGACATCATCAAGGACAATACGAAAATTGAGGGAGATTCTGAGACCTGAGCAGCTCTTCCTGGCTCTCTGGCCAAACTCAACATGTTGCTATCAGTACCACCCTCTCTTTCTGGCTGCTCATGGCTACCTCATCATAGAGGTTTCTTTGAGAAGCAAAAAAGGAGTCCCTTGCATTCTTGCCCTTGTTTCAGATTTTATCACTTACCATATGTATACATTATGGTTTTTTTAAAAATATATATATATTTTCATTGATTTCAGAGAGGAAGGAAGAGGGAGATAGAAACATCAATGATGAGAGACAATCATTGATAGGCTGCTTCCTGCACACCCCACACTGGGGACTGAGCCCACACACACCAGGAATTGAATTGTGACCTCCTGATTCATAGGTCGATGCTCAGCCAGTGACCTATGCTACTCAGGCTATATTATGTTTTTTAGGTGATTACTCAAATTAGCTAATCCTAAACCTGTTTAGCCTGCCTCCTCTGTCTCATCCATTTTTCCCCTCCAGACTCAGAGTAAAGGCTCTTGCCCTCATTTCCTCTCCACCAAACTTTTCCCAAACTCATCTATATCTTTCCTCTGCCAGTTGCTCACTACAGTGGAAAATATCTGATGCGAATGCAGGGTGGGACAAAGTAGGTTTACAGTTGTTCTTATGGAAAATAATACAATAATTAATCATTATTAATACAAGAATAAACTCTGTTTCACATACCCACATCTGTAAACCTACTTTTGCCCCACTCTGTATTCTAGCTCTCAAACTAGATTGTAAATTCCTGGGCTTAAAACACCACGTCTTGTGCTTTTTTGTATGTCTATGATTGAGCCCAATGCTTGCACATGATGATAGATTATTAATGATGGTTAATCCTATCTAATAAAAGAGTAATATGCAAATTAGGCATCACTCCATGACAAAGATGGCTGCTCCCATGGCCACAAGATGGTGGCACCCTGTCCGGCTTAGCCCCGCCACTGAAGTGGTCAGGGCTGTTAGCCAGGCAGGTGGCGGGGGAGACAGAGGGCCAGAGGAGCGGAACAGGTGATCAGAAGGAACTGGGCATCCTCTGTCCAGGCCAGAGGTCTTTGCCAGAGTCCACAGGCATAGGCAAGGGTGGAGCCGGTGATCAGAGGGGTATAAAGGTGCCCTACCCAGGCATAAGGCCTGGGCCAGAGGCCTCAAGCCTGGGCAGGGGCAAGGCCGGAGATCACAGGGACCTGGGTTCCACAGAGCCAGCCATAGGAAGGGCAGAGGCGGATCACAAGGCTCTGGGCACTGGTGGAGCCAGCAAAGCAGGGGTCTGGTGGTCCCCTGCCCATGCCTGCAGCCTTGGCCAGAGGCTGCCAGTGGGGCAAGGGCAGAGCCGGTGATGGCAGGGGGCAGGATCAGAGCTGGTGATCGCAGAGGCCTGGGCTCTGAGAAGCTGGCAATTGGAGGGGTTTTGAGGTCCCCTGCTCAGGCCTGCATCCTAGGCCAGAGGCTACAGGCCTGGGTAGGATTGGAGCTGGGATTGGAAGGGCATGGGTGGAGCCGGTGATGGGAGTGAACTACAGAGGAAACACCTTTTCTGACAGATCATGGGCTAAGCTCCCTGTATGCCACTGGTAATATTCTTAGTAACTTAGGTAATAAAAATCCCTAAAGGCGACCTAGGGTTTTTCCACCACACTCCTGGAGAAAAAAAATGAAGATCCACTGCTGGAGGGCTAAGAAATGTCATATCCTGCCCTGACTGGTTTGGCTCAGTGCATAATGCCTCAGCCTGCTGACTGCAGGATGTGAGTTCAATTCTGACCAAGGGCATGTACCTAGGTTTCAGGCTCCTCCCTGGCTGGGGCCCAGGTCAGGGCATATGCAGGAGGCAACCAATCAAAGTGTTCCTCTCACTTTGATGTTTCTCTCTGTTTTTCCCTTCTCTTCCACATTCTCTAAAAATGAATGGAAACATATCCTCAGGTGACGAGAAGAAAGAAAGAAAGAAAGAAAGAAAGAAAGAAAGAAAGAAAGAAAGAAAGAAAGAAAGAAAGAAAGAAAGAAAGAAAGAAAGAAAGAAAGAAAGGTCATATCCTATGAAAGACACATCTTGAAAATGCCTAAAGAAAGTTCTCATTTCTTCATGGTGAAGGGACTGGAGTCTGTGTTGATGAAAACACCTTAGTGGCTGTGGTGACTGGCAGTGGCTGCAGCAGCGGGGTGATGGGGCTGGTGGCTTCCCCTGATTAGCATGTTCACCTCCCACAAAGGGATGCCAGACTGCAGCTTAGGCCCACTTCCCAAGGGGGTCAGGGAGTGGGCCTAAGCCATCAGTAGGACACCCCCTGAGGGCTTCCAATATGTGAGAGGGGGCAGGCTGGGCTGAAGAAGCCCTCCTCCCAGTGGACACATTTTATGCACTGGGCCCCTAGTTTAGATATAACTAGTAATCCAATCTTATTCAAATTATTTTTAGAATGGAACAGGAAATAAGCAAGTAAACCTGCTGTATGCCTTAAAGTATAAAATCCTTGACTATAAGTTTAAGAGCTTAGTTCATCATGCTTCCTGGTTTCATAAGGCATCTAATTCTTGGCTCTTTGTGCCAGCTGGGCTGTCTGAATACCAACTAACCTCATGTCACAGTACACAGAATAATAGAATTGCCTGTGACAGAAAAAAGTATGAATGAATATAAATATAAGTAAATATATTGTTCTATTTTGAAATAATTTGTCTCCAGGGTTATAAAGCCCCTAAAACTTGTACAAGAAAAAAAAATAATTTCCTTAGAGAACTTATTAGTATCTCATGGAACCCCAGAACAAGAGCTACAGATGAACTAAAACAAAGGTGTTGAACATGTTCAGAAACCAAAAGTTTTCTGTTTCTTGCTCTGACTCTCTCTGATTCTCTCTCTCTCTCTCTCTCTCTCTCTCTCTCTCTCTCTCTCTCTCTCTCTCTCTCTCCCCCTGATATTTTTTTCTTTATTACCTATTTTATTCTTCTTCTTTCCCCTGATAGCCTCTCCCTATATTCCATCAATGTACATGGCTCTAAAACATCACTCTGGCCTCATTGGGCTTATTGCCTACCAGTGTGCTATGCACACACACACTGCTCTTGTCTCAGTTTCCAGGAATAGGGGAAGAGTTTGGGGCACTTAGAGGATTCCCTTCTGAATTGGAGCAGGACTCATTTCCAAGACTCATAACTCAGGATTCAGCTTTGATTTATTTAGTGTCCTTTATACTCCTAACACAGATTGTTCTAAATACCTATATACTAATTTTATAAAGAACTAGAGGCCTGGTGCACAGATGTGTCCAATGGTGGGTGGTGTGGCCTGCAGGAATCAGCCCGCTGTGGGAGCACCGCTTATCCCAGTCATCCAAGCGTCACTCCCACTTGGGAGTGCACTGACCACTAGGGGGCAGCTCCTGGTCATTATTCTAGTCATTCTGCTGTTCAGTTGCTGGGCTTTAATATATATTCTAGAGGTCCAGTGCATGAAATTCATACAGGGAAGGAAGGAGGGCTGGCGGGGAGGTCCCTCAGCTCTACCTGCACCCTCTCCAATTTGAGAGCATGCAGGGGATGTGCTACTGACCGCTTGGGCCCACTCTGCATGGGTCTCTGCTCTCTGTGGGGCCTGTCTGCTCCACACTATGGGGCTGGGCAAGCAGGCCCTGCTGGGTCTACCTATGGGTTCTGCTTGCCTTCTCGCGAGTTGCTGTGGCAACAGCCCAGCAGGCCTTGCTGGGTGCTGCCTGCGGGCCCCAATTGCCTGCTCCCTGGTCACCCTACTTGCCTGCTCCCCAGTGACCCCGATTGCTTGCTTCCCGGTCAATGTCACCAACACCCAGCAGGCCCTTCTGGGTGCTGCCTGCAGACTCCACTTGTCTGATGCCCTGCGGCCCACTTGCCTGCTCCCTGATTGCGGTTGCCGCCACCATTGCTCAGCAGGCCCTGCTGGGTGCTGCCTGTGGAGCCCGTTGCCTGCTGGGCTCACATTGCCAGGGTGACACCGCCAGCATCCTCCCAGCTGCTATGGGTGCCACCGTCTTTGTTGCAGAGTGATGGTTAATTTGCATATCACTCTTTTATTAGATAGAATAGATATTACTAGATTCAGCTTAATGAAAAGCTATGATCTTTGAGCATTTAATCTAAATCGAATAAAATTTAGATTTCAGATTAAGCATGTCCTTTTGTGATTTCATTTACATGAATATTTCAGATTCCTTATTATCCCAACCCTTATTTTCAACTCCACAGCAGCATTACTGATTATATCACTCTTGACAAACTGCATGGGCTTTTCTAATTTGGAGCATCATAAAGTGTCATTGTGCAATAGAGATGCCTCTTATCAAAAGACATATTTAACCAAAATATAATAAAACTAGAGGCCCAATGCACGAAAATTTATGCAAGAGTTGGCCTTACTTCTCCAGCTGCCTGCACCAGTTTCCCTCTGGCACCCAGGACCCGATCTTACCTTCTCTGGCCTCCCACAGGTACCCAGGACTTGGCCTGGCTTCCCCCTGGCCCCAGCTTCATCAGGAATGATGTCTGGAAGACATCCGGTCTAATTAGCATATTACCCTTTTATTATTATAGATGAGTTTAGCCCTTAATTTTGGTGTTTGTATTTGAAAAAGCCAAGTAATTGTAATGCATTGCATTCATCTTTCTTTCATCTGTTAACAAGCAGGCAGTTCAGAGTCCTGAGTCAAAAGTTGGTCAGAAATTCCCTTAACCAACACACTTCTAAGGTACCCTCTTTTTATGCATCAATCTGTCAATAAAACTAAAACATGTTTCAGTTTAAAAGTAAAGCCATCAGCCCTAACCAGTTTGGCTCAGTGGATAGAGCGTCGGCCTGCGGACTCCAGGGTCCCAGGTTCGATTCCGGTCAAGGGCATGTACCTTGGTTACGGGCACATCCCCAGTGGGGAGTATGCAGAAGGCAGCTGATCGATGCTTCTCTCTCATCGATGTTTCTACCTCTCTATCCCTCTTCCTTCCTCTCTGTAAAAAATCAATAAAATATATTTTTAAAAAACCTAAAAGTAAAGCCACCAATACTATTTATATGTGATCTTCCAATTATTGAAAGACTGAAATAATAAATTTAAATATAATTTTAAATTTTAAAATGCATTCTGTTTATTTCAGTAGGAAACTATATATCTACATGACTTACGGCATAATCTATTGACAGTTTATTAAAAGATATTAATGAAAACTCATTTAATCCCATGCAGCTCAATTATCTCACACAAAATTATGAGTTTAACAGATGTTTTTACTGGCACATTTATACTGTTTGTCTCAACATTCCTCTCTGCTGTGAGTTGCTGTTTCTATTACAAGGAGCACTTTAAACACAATTGTAGTACAGCTGTAGTCATAAATGATTTTGATGGTGTTTAAGCTCCACAGTAGTTCAAGTGGCTTCTCAAGCTATAATCAAGATAGTTTTGAGTGATTAAGTCAGTGTCTTGTAGATAGTGATTTCTGTCCAAGAGATAATATTCAGTGGCCACTATATTGTGCCTTTAAAAATAATGTAAAATGTGGTATCATTGTGTAGTTCTGTTTTACTACTAAAAGCAAGAAATATGAAAAATTTGAATTCAACATATGCACCAAATTACTATCTCAGATGAAATCTGAATGCATAACTTATTAATTATATTTCATTGTTTCAACTTTAGACAACCTTATCTTAATTTCCTTAGTCCAAAAACATGTACCTATAGAGCCCAGGTCTAGAACTCCTGCCACATTCACTCAACACATAATATCTGGTACACTTTTTTACTTATTCCTTATAATTTTTAATTAAATATTTTATTTTTTTAATTTTTATTTTTTAAATATATTTTTATTGATTTCAGAGAGAGAGAGAGAAACATCAATGATGAGAGAGAATCATTAATTGGCTACCTCCTGCATGCCCCCTACTGGGGATCAAGCCCACAACTTTGGTATGTGTCCTTGACTGGAATCAAACCTGGGATTATTCAGTCTGCAGGCCAACGCAAAGATTTTATTTTTTTAGAGTACTAGAATGGTACTTAACTCTCGCATTCCCAGGAAGGCATAACCCAGATTGTCATACAGACTTTTCTAATCTGGTATTGATACTGTTGGTAGCTGGTAAAATCAGATTATTATTTTGTGGCACAGGATAAGTAAGTTAATATTTTCATAACTGTTCACGTTGATATGCTAAATTTCTATCAGCACCCACTTATGAATAGTAGAAACCATTAGCATATATGAAGCTTTCGTCGAAACAGGTCACTTTCTACTTCTCAAAATAGAATCTCAGGATAGAGAAAAAAATTGAATTTTAAACTATAAGCTATATTTTCCCAAGAAATATGTGAGAATAGTTTTAAGGAATCAAAGGACAGCCCTGGCCAGGTGGCTCAGTTGGCTGATGCATTATTCATACAACAAAAGGTTTCTGGTTTGATTGCCAGTCAGGGCACATACCTAGGTTGCATGCTCTATCTCTCCCTGGGACACATATGAAAGGCATCCAATTGATGTTTTTCTCTCACATCAATGTTTCTCTCTCTCTATGCTTTCCTCATTCTCAAAAAAAAAAAAAAAATCAAATACAAATTTTCAGAAATTCAAGCCATAATATATGTTTAGTCGATATAAGAAGGATTCAGATTTTAAAAAAAAGCCACAAACCGAACATTCAGCAAAGCTAAGAAAAAGATACATTTTTTTAGACTCAAAAATATGTGACAAGGTTTGCAAAATCAGGTAAGATGGAGCAGAAGTGATTCAGGAAGAAGTAAAGGGAAAATATTGTAGACAAGAGCTCAAGGCATCAGATCATGGCCTGTTCCAGAAGAAAATATATTTCTTAAAAGTGAAGAGCTTATCTATGAAGCACATGTATACCTGTTCTTTGCAACAAGAGGGGAAGGAACTACCGTGCCAGTGGAATTGGAAGATGTCTTCTAGACACAGCTTTACTCAGAGGCAAGATGAGCAGTGCCACGTGGAGAAACACCAAGAGAGCCATGTCTGCAGGAAGCCCTCCGGCTTCTACAGGGCAACAGAGGCCTTCGAACTATGAAGCCTGGAAGGCAGCAATGTCACCTCCACGGGATCCCTTGATGATGGCTGGTTTTGGGGAAATACAAATTATTCAAAGATGGATTTAAAAAACAGCATCTGGCCTATCCAAAATACATATCAAAGAGGAGAAAATGGGAAGAAAGCAGAAAAATTGACAATGGATGGAAATTTACTAAAATGAATATACATATCACCAATGGATCAGTTAAAAATTGATGACCAAATACTTTGCCAAGAATTCAAGCATCTTAATGAATTGATCACATTTATTGAAGAAGACCACTGATCAGAAAGAAAAGAACTCCAGAAAATGTTTTCAAGATAACAGGAAGATATGAAATGTGAGCTGATAGTTTCAGGAAAAAGAAATAGGAGGCAAAAACAAACAAGCAAATAAAAAAGATAAAAACAATGTTAATATTGCAAAAATGCAAAGGAGAGAATACATTTTGTGGGAAATACAGCAAAGGACATTGAGACCAGAAATCAAAATAATAAAATTAAAATATTTAGAAAAAAGTAAGTAAACAAAGAAAATTATATATGTAAAAGATTGACAAAGAAAATATACCATAAATATAATCTAATACCCAAAGCAAACATCTAATCTAATTAAAGAGTAATATGCAAATTAACCATCACTCCAAGACACCTAAGCCACGCCCACCAGCCAAGCCATGCCCACCAGCCAATCAGAGCAACTATATGCAAATTAACCCAGCCAAGATAGCGGTTCATTTATATACACAGGCGCAGAGTGAAGACTGAAGACAGCCTAGAAGGAAGCCAAGTGCTGCAGAAAGGAGCAAAGCGGCCCAGAAGGGAGGGATCGAGGCAGTGGAGACGGAAGGAAGCGAGGCAGCAGAAAATGGAGGGAAGCCTGCCTTGGTGGGCTTTCCTCTGTTCTCTGCTTCGCTCCGGCTCAGGAAGCGAGAGGAGTTGAGGAAGCCCTGTTCTTGCAGGAATCTTCCCCCAATGGGCTTCTAGTATGTACTATAAAATAACATATGTACTATGTACATATCTTTTTAACAAAAGGAAGAACTTTGTGGCTTCTCTTTAGCGTATCAGAATTGCCAGCATGACTACAGTTGAACTTTGGGGCTATTATTAAGTAAAATAAGGGTTACTTGAATACAAGCCGTGTGATAATACTGCAGTTGATTTGGTAAGCAAGACAGCTACTAAGTCACTAGCAAGCAGGGAGTGTATACAGATTGGATACACCAGACAAAGTGATGATTCACACCCCAGGTGAGAAGCCACAGGATGGTGCGAAATTTAATCATACTGCCCAGAGTGGTACACAGTTTAAACTCAGGAACTGTTTATTTCTGGAATTTCAAATTTAATTTTTTTCAGACCATAGTTGCCATGGATAACTGAAACCACAGAAAGCAGAACTGTGGATAAGAGGGAGGACTACTCAGTCTTTGCTCTGAGCTCATCAGCCTCTTCACCTTCCCTCTTATGTGGCAGGCACTTCTACCACAGAGCCTCTGAGTTGCTGCTTTTGCTGTCTAGATTACTCTTCCCAGTATCTTAATGGCTTCTGTTTTATTACCTTCGGGTTTTAGTTGAATTGTCCTTTCTTTTCCATGAAAATTTATGTATAACCCTATTAAAAATTGTGACCACCCACCCAGGTGTTTCCTATTAACTTTCCTCCTCTTCTCCCAAGAGCATATCACCAACTAATTCATTTTTTTAAATTCAATTCATGTATTGGCTTAATCTCCTATAAGTACATGAAATACATCTTTTCCAAGTCAGGCTTTATTCTCAGAACTTTTAATAGTGTCTGGCATGTAGTGAGCATTTAATGAATATTTTTTGAATAAATAAATTAAACAATAGACAAACTAATGCTCTTACCGGAGCATCTTTGCTCTGGCTGCTATATTCTCAATGCTATATTTTAAAGATTTTGAAAATAAATTCATATTTTTACTGGAAATTGTCTATATTCATATTTTTATTTGTTTTATTTATTGCTTGCATTACATTCAAACTAAATTGTAAAAGGCAATAATCAAAATAATGCTGACATCAAGGTGAATCACCCAATGTTTATAAAGTACCTTTTCTGTGGTAGGCCCTTCCCAAGTCTCTGGGAAAAAATAGTGAGTTCCAGATCTCAAAGAGCTCATAGCCTGGCTATGAGACTATGTCCTTCACTATGTACTTTCTGAGAGTTGGCTTTTTCAAAAATGAAACACCTCTTTAATATGCATACCTTCATTTGAGGAATTTATATTAAGAAAGCGATATATGTACTATATATAAGGAATCTCTATTAAAATATATCTTTCTAGTGACCTAAATAAGAGAAACTCCAGAAAATATAACTCATGTTTATACATGGTAAATGGAAATGTTTAATATAAATGTAAATATATATATTCCTATAACAATTTCAATGGTCTTTAATCATGAGGAAAATATCCTTCACTGTTAGGAAAACTGCATAATGCATTTGTTCAAAATATAATTGATCCCTTATGCATTACATTCGTAACAAAAATTATAATCTCCAAAGTAAGTCCTACACATTCCAAGGAAACAGAACCCTCTTGTCCTATTGCTCAATATGACACATCCCCCCCATATTTCAAAATGTCTTTAAATAATTAAATATCAAATTCTTGTTGAAATTTACTATGTTTGGGAGATTTTCAAGCTATTGGAACCATCAGCTTACAAAATACAATGAATCTTCTTTTCTCCCTTCTAAAAAGAAACAAAGTATACCTATAAATAAAAACTCCAAAATACAATTTTATTTTATTTTTTGCATTCATTTACTTTTCCACCCAAACTTTTTATTAAAATAATTCCCAGTCATGGAAATATTGCAAGAGCATACAATGAATATCCATATCAATCACCCAAATTCATCACATTTTAACATCTCTCTCCCTCTCCCTCTCTCTCTCCCTGTCTGCCTACTTGGCTATAAATAGAAGCATTGGAGTCATTTGAAGACATACAGACACTTAAATATTTTGCTAGATATTTTCCTTAATAAAATGCAACATCATTAGCACACTTAAGAAATTTAACATAAATAGAACAATGTTACCTATATACTAATTTCCCTATTCAGATTTCTCTAATCATGCAAATAAGGACCTTATGGCTGTTTTTTTTTTATTTTAATCAAGAATCTAATAAAAGATTATGCATTGATTCCCTTTAGATATCATGTCTCTTTAATATCCTTTACTCTAGAATAGTATCCTCCTTTTGTTTTTCATGATATTTGATATTTTGAAAAGTATAGGGCAGAAGTTTTGAAGAATTTCTCACAATTTGGACAGTTATGATTATTTACTTAATAAGAGATTCAAGTCAGACATATTGTCATGATTACTACATAGGTGATGCAAGACAAGTTAAACAAAATAGTTGAAACAGCCCTAACAGGTTTAGCTCAGTGGATAGAACATCAGACTGCAGACTCATGGGTCCCAGGTTCAATTCCAGTAAAGGGAATGTACCTTGGTTGCAGGCACAACCCCAGTAGGGAGTGTGCAGGAGGCATCTGATCGATATTTCTCTCTCATCGATGTTTCTAACTCTCTATCCCTTCCTCTCTGTAAAAAATCAATAAAATATATTTAAATATATATATATATATATATATATATATATATATATATATATATATGTGTGTGTGTGTGTGTGTGTGTATTTGAAACAGAGGTTGAGTACATACTTTGCAAATATTGAGAAATGTGAGAATTCTGTGTTTCTGAAAGTTTTACTTGCCTTCAGTGAACTCACAGCCTCTTGGGAGCCTTAGAGCAAGTGAAAAGCTAAATAATAAAATAAATCAATGCAGTAGCAGTGACAAATGTGACCATATTTTCCCACTTGAAGGAAATTATCTCCCAAAATAGGATCATCTAAGAATCCAAGCGGTCTAACAATCATGGAATTACACCTGCTGTTGCTGCCACATTTTAAAAGTAGTTTCCCCTGATACCCCTAATGCATACTTGGTAGTTATGTCCAAGAAACAGAAAGTGTACTGCATATGTCTGCTCACCTTCTCTCTAGTCCACTTACCTTTGTTCAATTGTCTGTTCTATAAACATAACAGAATGTCAATTTATCTTTGGGCTCAGGATTTGTTTCAGTCTTCATCTTCTTTCAGAGCTTTCTGCTCTATTCCATCTCAAACAAGTGTAGGGTAAGGACCCCATCACAACAGAAATACCATGATTTCCAAAGATAGTACATCCCATCTTTCAACAATATTTATGAAGCACATATGACAAGCCAGATTTTCTTCAAGCAAAGAGAACACAGAGTTTCCTGCTTTCTTGGAGTTTGTATTGTGAGGGGGTGAAAATGATAAAATCTGTAAACAGATAAATCATTTAGAACATATTAGGAGTGGCATAAGCAAGATGCCAGATGAGAAAGTCAGCCTACATCTTCCTCAAGAGGGACACTGATGGAACAACAGTATTTGGCTGAAAATACCTTTATGTAAAATCTGAATTCCAGTGAAGAATGTACATCTGAGAGAAACACAAGACCATGTAATACCTTAGAAATAGATACGAAGAGCAGTTTTATTCTGTGTCAGACCCTCCTCCAAGCTGCCTCAGCACAAGGATGAAAGAGATCCATTCAACCAACAATTTCTCTCTTAGGAGAAGGAGTAGATACAGTATGCACCCCAAGCCCCAGTCTTTGGGGCGACCTACTTCTGTCTCCCCTCACTCAGAGCAATGAGACAACTGGCATTGTTAGAAAATCTGGGTCAAATAAGAACACGGAGAAGGGGTCGTGCTCTCAGCAGCCTGCATGGAGATGTAAGACTGGAAAAGGTGCACAACCCTGAGACTTAACCTTCAGGAAGAAGGGAGAGAAGTGGCGCTAGGGGGAGGTATTGAAGTGTTTTAAACTCTCCCCTGGTTTGTCACATGCAGGGAGTAATGAACAGTCCTGTTGTAGCTGAATGAAGTGTTGTTAAATGAAATCCTGAGAACAGATTGAAAATATGGGCAGTGTAGAATCAAAAAAGAAATCAGACAGAGCTACATGTTTTAAAAATCCCAGAGCACATCTGCAGCCCTGCCTGAGCCACCTGCCAGCCCCTGGGCTACTTCCATTCAGGCCAGCCAAATGCGGATGCAGATTGAAGATCAGTGCTGTGAAAATTAAAGTTTGATACTGCAACCTCGCAAGACAGAGGCAAAAACAGATGTGGGTATGAACTCTACATGGCCCTTTTGTGTGTTCTGTCCATGGGGAGAAAAGGAACAGGTCATGATGGATATGAACTTGATCCAGGCACGTGTCCTTCCTCTTCTGTTTCAGGCAACTCCATCTGCCCTCTGGCTCTACCATGAACTTTAGTCCAGGAGACAATTAGGAGGCAGAGAGAAACACTCTTTTTCCAGGATCTGGGGCAATAAGGAGTAATCAGATTGTCTCAAGAAGGTGCTGCAGGCATTTCTCCCTACTAGTTTAAAAATCACCCACCCAATGTTCCCTGGGATGACTCAGCAAAATGGTGCTGTGCTTAATTTTTGTTACTTCAAGTAATTTAGAATTTTAGGTCTTTTCTTGGAGTTCATGATGATGCATATGAAGAGCACAGAATGATAATATTTAAATTCAATATGATAACATTGTAATTAGCTAGTTATCAATAATAGGAAAGGAGCAAAGGGAAGGCCAGACACTATAGACGTGTCATTTGGGCAGCATCACTAGGAAGCTGCAACTTGCACTCCCCAGGGAACCACCAGCCTATTCCTTGCAAAACACTGGGGGAAGAGTTCCAACAAAGGAAAGAGAGACGCATGCTCAGTACAGTTGGGGTGGCATAGTGAAGGTACTGGCCTGTCAGTCAAACATGGGGACAGAGATGGTTGGACAGAATGGGTGTGGCCACTGAAAGTCCACAAAAAATCGGCATATATAATCCCCTAAACAAAGGAGCTTTCTCTCTCTTATACTCTTGTGCTCTTGGCTTCCTTGCATTTGACTGTGTTTCCTCCATAGCCATGTGGCTCTGTGGACCCTGAATGCAATGGACTGAAGGATTACAATAGGAAAACAGAGATAAGTAAGCCTGATGCTGGACTGGCCCAAGCTTCAACATGGAAAGGAAGCTCTGAGCACCAACTTTGGTTTTTCCTCAACTTGAAACCCCAGTTATACTTCTTCTATGACTGGGCTGTGGGTACTGGACTCTGGAAACCCAGGGGTAGAGTTCCATGGAAACAAAGCTTTTCTACTATATCTCATCCTTCATCTCAAGAACCCCACTTCTGCTAGCAACTGGGGAGAACAAGCCCCTCTCCTGTAACAAAAACAGAGTTTAAACTTAGCAGAACGCCTATTTTATAAAGGTGAATCTCATGTTATGGTACGGACTATCTCAGTTAAGGAAAAAGATATAAGATGTTTGGGTATCAATTTTAGGTGATGAATCCAATAGGTGGCAAAGCAACTGGCTTAGTCAATGCCATTGTCTATGGCAAGAGTTAAAACTCCAGGAGCCTAAAGCCAAACTGAGATGTGTTTTATTCTTAGCTAAATTGCACTAAGAGAGGAAAGCTTCACCTTTCTGGGAAAAGCTCCTTCTGTCGGCAAAACTTTGCAAGATGTCAGACATCATGAACACCCGAGGCAGACATGCTCTTGATCTAGTCCGTTCTAAGCGCGTGACAAAAATGTCTTTCAGCAGAATAATTATAAGGTTATGTTCCATGGACAGTCACTTGTGAATAATGTGCACCTGTCAACTGGAATCTTGGGTTTTAAAGTTCATTCACTCTGTGAAGACAGAAACTTTCTTCTTCCAAATGGAAATAGAGATAAAGGTGCACCTCAGCATTTGTTTGAAAATAGTCATGTTTGCTATTCATAACCTAATTGGAGGAAACGCTGTGTGACCGTTCTGAGGTGGATGCTAGGAATTTGAATACCTCTAAGGAAAGCTCAGAAATGGAAAGGGGAAAAAAGATAATTGAATAATGCCAATTCAATTTGCAGTTGTAGCAAAGTTTAATTTATTCGAAAAGCCAGAGGTTATAATTTCATGATCCTGTAGAAAAAGCACAACACAGACTAATATCACAGTTTCTCTTCTTTCATTTGTATTCAGATTGCAGGAGTGACTATATGCAGATTTTTACATTGAATGTTTTAACCAAGTGTTTCTGAAAGGGTAACCACAATGACAATTTACATCAAATACTGATATTCAAACTTCAATTAGCATATATTAAAGACAGGAATCCTTTCTAAGTAGGATAATTTTCTTGGTGTAGCCATGTTACAGGGTTCATTGTCTCCTAGGGAAGGAAATACAATGAAAAGACTGTGATTGTGCTGAAATAAATCCTATTACTCAACACAGTCTGTGGGGCCACAGTTACCATAGTAACTGATTTCTTACAAGACCTGCTATACATAGTAATTTCCTAGCTTCTTCCATTACAATCAGTGCAGCACCCATGTGTCCTTTATGAATGACATGGCTACACCCTAGTTGCTCCCCAAAAGGGACAGGTCTCTATTTGCAAGTAACTTTGCAGGTCCTCCATTTCCCCTATTTTGTAACTCCACTGATGCATTATTTTAATTTGCATCTACCATGAGACTAATTAAGAGGAGGAAATCACCTAGAAGCAAGTTTCTCTATTAGGCACCAAAAAGCACTTCAATGAAGATTTATCTTTTTCTGCTATAGACTATAAGCACAATATTTTTTGCTTGGTGAGTCTTTGAATGTTGTTTCATTTTAAGAAATGACCCTAGGGTAAATGATGGAGGGGGGGGGGGGGAATCAGCAACTTTTGTCAACAGCTTGTAAAGAATAATTGATGTATATGATGGCTATATTAGGAAGTGGAATTTAAAGGAAATTAACAAGTGAAAAGCTAAATTCATTGTCAGCACTAATTTTTCAACCCACATTCAAAAACTGCCTGCCCCATGTCAGACACTGTCCTAGGCACTGCAGATAGGGTGTGAAGCAAAACCAAAGTCCGCAGTTATTGACTTTACATGCCAAGTGGGACATGAAACTGGAATTGAGTCCTCTATTCTTCCAGCAAGTACTCAAAGTGGGACAGTAGAGACTTTGGAACTAAGCAAAACCTATGAATGCTTCTTTTTCCTCGTAATTGTGTGATTTATTTTATTTTATTTTTTTGAGCAGGTCAATTTACCTCTCTGACTTCCCACTCCTGAAAGAGCATATAGAATGTAATAGTTATTTCCAACAACTATTTCTGGAATCTGCTTCTTTCTATAAAAAGCAAAAATGCTGTAAAAATTACCTTGCCTCTATCCTAGTATTCAGAAGATCAGACAAAAAAAGAACAATGTCTGAGTAACAGATCATGGCAACTTACACTGGAAAGTTTATTAGAGAAGCTATTCCCTGTGGTAGCATTACATGGCCCTCTCAAGTAGCCAGGTATGGGTTGAAATACAGCAAGATAGTAGCAGTAAGGGAAGCAGTGCAGAAGTATGTATTTATATGTAAAGGATTTAACACATTAAAAAATGCGTATTGAATATATTACAAGTTATTTTAAAATATATAAAAAATATACTCTTATCATAAGCAATGCGCTAAATGTTCTACACACATAATCTCTTTTCTTTCTCACAATAATCATGTTTACTTCATAAATGAGAATTCTAAGTTCAGAAAGATTAAAAGAAATGCTCAAGATTGCACTGATAAGTGGAAAAGTTAAAATATAGGTCAAGAATAAACAATGAGTAATGATAGAGTGTGGGAAGAAAGTCTCAGTGAGTAATACAATATTAAGGTTAAGAAAAAATGTCCTTTCTGGTACAAAACATCTTTTAATAAGGATCAGAGTGGGGCATAGGTAAGGGCCACGTTATGACACAGAGATGTACCGAAAGCTCCACAGAGGACCCTGCCTAAGGCAATTTTCTGAGCCTCTGATGAGAGTCGCCAGTTAGAAAGTATGCTGTCTGAACAGAATCACTGTCCAACAGAACTTGCACAGATAATGGAAATATAATGCCTTGTACAATCAGCAGCCCCTCATCACATGTGGCTATGGAACACTTTAAAGTGTAGCTGGTGTGGCTATGGAGCTGCGTTTTTAAGTTTATTTAATTTTACTTTTATTTTAGATTTAGCCAGATGTGGCTAATGCCTACCCTCCTGGACAGTAAAACTTCAGAAGATTATTGAATGTCAAGGGGAAAGAATCCTAAGTGAATTATTCAGATTGATGGAGTTCTCTAGAAAACTTCACAAGAAATAGACTGTGTCAACCTTAAAACTGAGATTTGAAACTATCACTTGCTTTTGTGACATTTAATATACTGAAAATTTTCTAAAATGCTAGGAAGGGAACAATCGGGAATTAGTACAGCTAAATTATTTTTAAACGTCCGAAAGGTTAAATGGTGGATCAGATTTCTTGAAGATCAGAAATAACTATAAGAAAGAAAATTTACTCAAATTAAAACATAATTATTAATATTCAAAACAATAATTATAATCATTGTTATTCGTTGACCACCTGTTATGTTAGAGTCTATCTAAGCAGCCTACACATAAAAGAACTATGAGACATAGTCCCTGGCCTAAAATATTCGTGTGTAAGGTGAGGGGGTAGAATAGAGAACAGCAATGTTGCCTTTCAAATCTAGTATATTTGTCTTTGTTCTCTCTCACATAAATAGCTCTAGCTTGAAAGTCAAGGCTCTAAAAATTTATTTGTACATGTATCAATAGAAAATATACTAAAAGTGTTTATTTTTTT
>PVJC01022109.1:0-27632 GCA_004026665.1 Murina feae | reverse complement strand
TTTTCTTATTGCCTCCTTCACTCTTAGTCCACCTTTTTGTGCCTATTGCTCAGAGAGGGTTTTCTCCAAGCCCTTGCCCCTCTCTTAGTAGTCAAATGTTGTTGCTTGTTTCTTAGTGCTTTCCAGTTTGGTGGAGTGGGACAAAGAGGCTCTCTGTTGTCATGGTTCAGTCTCAGGCTTAGCAGGGTCCTCAGTCTTGAAGGGACTTTCCCAATAAACCTGACCCTCTCATAGTGGTTGGGTATCTCTAATGGTATACACTCAATATGGTGTCCTTTCCCCAGCCAGAGGTAGAGGTTATTCTTTCTATTATCTTCTTAGGTCCTGGAGGCAATCATATGTGTTTTTATTCCCCCTGAAAATTAAGACTTTTTCCCATAGGCAAGAAAGGTACAGATGATGTGTATAATTTTTTCTCACTACAATGTCTACTCTTTCCTAGACTTTCACCATTTAGGAAAGATTTCTCCAGTTTTTTGTTGAGAACATTTGGTGAGGATCCAGAGACAAGAGTCTTTGAATAGGGCAAACCCCTTTTGCCTGAAGCTTACTGGGGTTCTTTACTCTCATGGTCATCCATACTCAGCTATTTGCAATTTTTTTTAAAGAAATTGAATACTTCATAATGGCTTAAATAGCATTCCCCCTTTCTCTTCTGCTCATTCCTATGTGAATAAGTGTTGAAGTCTACATCTCTCCTTAGATACTTAGGTACTTATCAGTAGTATCAGGCTTAGTTGATCTGTTATGTCAGCAATCTGATAACCCCAACAAAGACAAATTAAAGGATGGTCAGCAATACAGATGACCCAGCTAAAGTTGGATTGCCTGAACTGTATTCCGACCATTCTCAGTAGCTTTCAGTAACCTGAGCATAAAAAGAAAGAAATTAAATGATTGCATTACCCAGTAATAAATGGTATGGTTTTGCTGGCTGGGTGTTTTGGGATAATAGTACTACAAAGGGAAACAAAGATTGTGCTAAGAGAAAATTAGATAAGACTATCATAGTACACAACTTAGAAAACAAAATTTAGAGATTGGGAAGGAAACAGAAATGTTAAGAGATAACCTATGGACATAGACATAGAGGGGTAAAGGCCTGGGAGGGTTGGATATAAGGTGGAAGGGGTCAATGGGAAAAACACATACAACAAAGGGAACATCTGTGGCGGACCTGCCTCAGAGGCTCTGCATGGGGCTGCAGAAGCTCCTGCATGCCCCAAGCAGGCCCCAGGGGTGGGTCCAGGCGGGGGACCTGCCTTGGAGGCTCCGCGAGGGGCGGCAGAAGCTCCCATAGGCCCCACGCACACCCCCAGTGTGGATCCAGGCAGCAACCGGAGCCTCCGAGGTCGCGTGCCCCCACGATTGCTCTACTCCCAGCTGCCGCCTGAAACCGACCGCAGGGGCAGGCACATGCGATCACTCTATTCCCAGGCCCCAGCTGCCTGGAATCCATCGAAGACCACAGCACACACAGTTGCGCAATCGGACCTATTTCCAAGCCTCAGCCTCGGGGGCCAGGGCTGACTCGGTCCCCCGCCCCTGAGGCTGCCCTGCCGCCTAGAATCCATCGGGGCACACAGCACTTGCAATCAGATCTATTTCCAGGCCTCACCGCACCGTGGCTGCGGCCTGGAATTCATCGCTGACCACCCTACTCCTCCCCCCACAGTTGCGGCCAAGGGCCAGGTCGCTCCTCTCCTCCCGGCTCCCTGAGGCAGAATTATTCCGTCTGCCTTGCTGGACCCCTGTGCGTGCGTGGCTTCTCCGGGGCTGCGGCCTCCGCCATCTTGGCTGGGCTAATTTGCATACAGCCGCTCTGATTGGCTGGTGGGCGTGGCTTAGGCATTCCGGAGAAATGGTTAATTTCAATATTACACCTTTATTAGATTAGATGCTTCCTCTTTCATTCTTTTCATCACATCTGAAGGGCTCCAGTATAACATCTGAAAGAGCTGCAAGACACAGACTCTGAAGAGGCGCTTAGGAAATTCCAAAGTCAACAGAGAAGACAAATAAAATACACTAGAAGAATTTGAAGCCTCAGCACCTGTAGCTACAACAAAAATTAAAAAATAGCCTGACTCCTAGCCAGATTAACATAAAACTTCACACTAATGGCCTATTTACCTCAGTTAATATCACTGAACACATCATTCTTTTTCACAACAACAAATTACACTAGGCATTCTAAAAGGGGGAAAACTACAGTGTAAAGAGAAAGCAAGAAGTAGGGTTAGGTATTTGAATTAGTGGACAGTGAATTTTAAATAACTATGATTAATATGTGAAGTGCTCCAATGAAAAAAGCAGACAACATGCAAGAATATATTAATGCAAGCAGAGAGATGGAAACTCTAAGATTCAAAAGCAAATACTAGAAGTCAAAAACACTGTAATAAAAATTAAAAATGCCTTTGATGGGCTCATTAGTAGGTAGATGAGGCAAGGGTGAGAAAGAATCTAAGTAAGCTTAAAGATAGTGCAATAGAAACTCCCAAACAGAAAGAAAAAAAAAAAAAAGAATGAAAAAATAAAAAGAAACCAAACAAAGCAACCAAGAACTACAAAACAATTTCAAAAGATGTAACATAGGAGTGATTGGAATATCAGAAAAGGGAAGAAAGAAGGAGCAGAAGAAATATTTGAAGTAAAAATGAGTATTTTCCAAAATTATTGACAGAACAAACCACAGATCCAGGAAATTCAGAGAACTCCAAGTAAGATAAATATCACAAATCTATACCTTGGCATATCATATTAAAACTGCAAGAAATCAAAGATAAAGAAAAAATCATGAAGAAACCAGAAGAAAATGGACCTGTTATCAAAAAATTGTGCTGATGGAATGTCTCCATTACTAGTGGGAGTGGGGTTGTTGAGGCAATGCTGGAATAAGAATTTCCAGAGACCTCCATGGGAGAGAATAAGATGTGATAGAAAGTTTTATTTGTGTGAAATTATATCCTTCAGTTTTCAAAGTCCCATTTTCCTTAAACTGATCCTGGAAAATGTGCAGCTAGGGATTCAGCCAAGCTAAAAGCAAAGCCTGTGTCCAGAGTTTCTGTTTCATGGTGGAGCTGAATCTGGCAGAGCATCAGACTAATTCCAATCTATTAGTCCATTGTGTGTGGGTCCACATACATGGCTGTGGGCCATGTGGGTGAGTGCAGAGCATGAGAGTTCCACCAGCCAGGAGTCAGGCCCAAGCAGCAGGTGAGAAGGGGCAAGATGGCCAAGAGAGACAACTCCCTTTGTTTAGGAGTTTATGTATCTCAGATTTTATGCCCATGCAGGGATCATACTTTTTGTGGCCAATGACCTGCTCCCAGTAAATCATCTTTCCTATGTCATTGAGACCTTATTGGGCACGCATCTTTTCTTTCCTTCTCCAGTCCCTTCCCCCAGGATTTGTGGGGAAAGGACCTGGAGAGTGTTAAATTGCAGCTTTATGGCACAAATGTTATGCATATATTATCTGGCCTGTCTTTTGCTGTTTTCCAGGTATCGTATATAATAAAAAGGTAATTGCAAATTAACCTTCACACCCTCACAAGGTGGCTGCCTACCACCAGGCCAGCAAGGGGGTTATTGAGGGGTGACCAAATGACTGAACAAGCAGGCTGTGTGGGTGACCAGGCTGGAAGGGGGGCCATGAGGGGCGACCAGGCCATAGGGGCGGCAGTTTGGGGCATCCAGACCAACAGGGAGGGCAGTTGGGAGTAACCAAGCCAGGTAGTTAGGGGTGACCAAGCTGGCAGAGGGGGGCAGTTGAGGGCAACCAGGCTGGCAGGGAGGGAACAGTTGGGGGCAACCTGGAAGACAGTGGGGTGCAGTTAGGGGCAATAAAGTAGTCATACAGAGTGGTTAGGCGTGATCTGGCAGGCAGGTGAGCAATTAGGAGCTAGCAGTCCAGGATTGTGATAGGGATGTCTAACTGCTGGTTCAGGCCCAATCCCGGGGTCCCAGATTGGAGTGGATGCAGGCTGGGCTGAGGGGTCCTGGATTGGAGAGGGTGCATGAATTTTGTGCACTGGGCCTCTAGTTCATTCATAACTGAGTTAAATTACAATGTTATCAGACCCACCAGTCATGAAAGAAATAATTCATAAATTGAACTTTGTTAAAGTTAAAAACTTTGCCTCTGTGGAAGATATTATCAAGAGGATGAAAAAGATAAGCCACAGAAAAAAGTTTGTGATAAAGAACCATTATCTAACATACACAAAGAAATGTTAAGACTCAATAATAAGAAAATGAACAACCCAATTTTTAAAAATGGGCAAAAAATCTGTAGTCACTTCACTAAAGAAGATATACAGATGGCAATAAGCCTATGAAAAGATTGTCCGCATCATATGTCATCAGTGAATTGCAAAGCAAAACAATGAAATACCAGTTCACACCTTATAATGACAAAAATACAAAACACTGCAACACCAAATGCTACTGAGAATGTGGAACAAAAGAAAGTCCCATTTATTCCTGGTGGGAATGCAAAATGGTACAGCCTATTTGGTGGTTTTTTACATAAGTAAACCTTTCCTTGTCATATGATTGAACAACTCTTGGTAGTTACCCAAACTAGTTGAAAACATGTCTACAGAAAAACCTTTGTACAGATGTTTATAGCAGCATTATTCATAATTACCAAAACTTGGTATTAACAAAGATGTCCTCCAGTAGGTGAATGGATAAACTATTTACATCCAGACAACAAAATATTATTTAAAGCTAAAAGAAAACAAACTAGAGAATACAAGAAGGAAATTTAAATGCATAGTACTAATTAATAGAAGCCAATATGAAAAGATTACATGCTATATAATTCCAACTATAGGACATTCTGAAAAAGGCAAAACTATGGAGACAATAAAATTGCCATGGGCTTGGGGAGGAAGGTATGACTAAGTAGAACACAGACGTTTTTAGGACATGAAACTATTCTGTGTAATACTATGCAATGGATACATCTATAATAATCTAACCTAATAAAAGAGTAATATGCAAATTAACCATCACTCTGTTATATGTAAGCCACGCCCACCAGCCAGTCAGAGTGACAATATGCAAATTAACCCAGCAAGATGGTGGCTGGAAGCCACAGAGCTAGAGCAAACAGGAGGCTTCTGTTTGGAGGAAACTGCCTGCCTAGGCTGGCTCAAGCAACAAAGTTTCAATTATAGAAGCCATGGAGCTGAAGCAAAAGGAGGCTTCATTGCCTGCCTAGGCAGGCTGTGACCTCTGCTCAAAGCAACAACGTTTCAATATAGAAGATAAATAAACCCCAGAAACCTGCTTCCAGCCAGCCTCAGTGGGACCTTGGGTCAATGGGAGCTGTGGCCAGACTGCAAACAGCCATCAGCCCCTCACTCAGGCTGCCCAGGCACCCCAGTAGGGACCCGAACCCTGAAGGGGCTGTGGGCAACCTGAAAACGGCCCTCAGCCCCTCATCCAGGCACCCCAGTAGGGACCCAAACCCTGAAGGGGCTGTGACCAGTCTGAAAATGGCCCTAAACCCCTCACCCAGGCATCCCAGTAGGGATCCAAACCCTGAAGGGGCTATGGCCACTCTGCAAATGGCCCTCAACTCCTCAACCAGGCTGGCCACACCCCCATGGGGTGAGGATTCCCACTGGAAGGCTTAGCCAGCCTGCAAACAGCCATCAGCCCCTCACCCAGGCTGGCCAGGCATGCCAACAGGTGGACATCCCCTGAGGGGTCCCAGACTGTGAGAGGGCACAGACCGGGCTGAGGGATCCCCCCAAGTGCACAAATTTTTGTGTACTGGGCCCCTAGTAAAAGCATAATATGCTAATTAGACCAGAGCCCTTCCAGAGGACCTTCCGGACGAAACTGAGGCTGCGAGCGTCCCAGGTGCCTGCCGGCGGCCAGAGGAAAGCCTGGGTCCCAGGTGCCAGAGGGAAGCTGGTGCTGGCAGGCAAGGGAAGGCCTACTCTTGCACGAATTTCATGCATCGGGCCTCTAGTGTTTTTACAAATTTGTTCACTGAGGGGGTTGAGTGGAGGTGGAAGAGGTCATAGGGGGGATAAATGGTAATGGAAAAATATTAAATTTAATTTTAAAAAATAATTTCATTTTTGTTGTTCATATTCAAAATGGAAAACCAAATTAAAGTATATAATAGAACTAAAAGCTACATTTAAATAAATAAATTTGTTCAAACCCATAAACTGTACAAAGCCAAGAGTAAACACTAATGTAAACTATGTACTTTGAATGATAATGATATGGCAATGTATGTTCATCAAGTAGCAAATGTACCACTCTGGTCAGGAACTTTCATAAGAGAGGCTGTGCATGCAGGGAGACAAGGGGTATGCATATAGGAAATCATGTATCTTTTGCTCAGTTTGCTCTGAACCTAAAACTGCTCTAAAATTCATTCTATTTAAAAACTGAAAATAAAATTACTAAGTTTATATATTAAAAAATAAAACATATTGTCTTTGTTTCAGAAATTATTTGTTTTATTCTACCAGGTTGCCAGTCATTGTGTCAACTTTCTGGAGTCTTTGAACTATACACTGAATTAGAAAAAAAATTATCAAAATAATTACAGTAATTCCCTTTATTCACTGTTTCACTTTCTGTGGTTTCAGTTACTTGGTCCAAAAACATTATATGAAAAATTCCAGAAATAGACAATTTATGAGTTTTAAGTTGCAGGCCATTCTGAATAACATGATGAACTCTCCTGAGTTCTGCTACATCCTTTCCAGGACATGATGCAGCCCTTTGTGCAGTACCCTCACTGTACTCACTCTCCACCCACTTAGTCACTTAGTAGCCATGTTGGTCATCAGATGGACTATTGCAGAATCACAGTGCTTTTGTTCAAGTAATTCTTATTTTACTTAATGATAGCCCCAAAGCACATGAGTAGTGATGTTGGTAACTTGGATATGCCAAAGAAGAGTTGAATGTGATTCTTTAAGGCATGCTGACAGAAACCATATTTGAAAAACTTTTCTTATAATGTATCTTTATAATTGGTGTATTTAATAGTTATTGCTGTTAGTCTCTCACTATGCCTAATATATAAATTCAGTTTTATCATAGGTAGGTATGTATAGGCAAAAACATGGTATACAGAGTGTAAAATTAGGTTTACAGTTGTGAGTACATGAAACAGTTTATTTTTGTATTGTTATTTATTATTTTACTAGTGGCCCAGTGCATGGATTTGTGTACATTGAAAGTAAATTAATTACAAGAAATATTTTAATATCACTATTCACTCTTTCTCTATAATAGAAGTGTTGATCAAATTCACGATCGACAATGACAGATCGAAACACATGCGTGTAATTAGTGCCAGCGAGAGCTTTATATGAATTGTGCATGTGCAAATCAACTTACACTTTTATGTATAGAGAGTAAACTTGCTTAATTAGACCTGCTTTCTGATTTAACTAAAATTTTCCCAGCCCAGTGAAGCACCCCAACTTCTCTTTCAGGTAATTGTCAACAACACAGCAGTAAATATCAACACAAAGCAAATTATTATTGTAGATCATGCAGGGAAAACAAAGGGTAAAATGTTTAACTGCAGCAGTGTTTGACTATATTCTGAGCAGTGAGAAAACCTGAAGTCATTTTCAAGGTCTACCATTTCTTCTCTTCAGTTGGGTCAAGTTTTAAAAAGCTTTCTAAATCTCTGTTTTCTGGCTAATAAAAAGAAAATAGGATTCCACTAAGTCTCCTATCTACCTACTCCAGGACTTCTGTGAGGATCAAATGAGATGAGACATGGGGAAACGCTTCACAGATATTTGGTTAAAGTGTGAAATGTTTGCACCTGGCTGTAAAGCAAGTCATGTTCCTGGGTTGCAGAAACTGCAAGGAGGCTAGTCGCTAGGGAGAGGAATCCGTGGGTTGCTATGTGGTGTTATTACCCAGTGACCACAGCCACCATTTCTGGGCTGGGCTGAGCTATGGGCCACATTTTGCACCATGAGGTCCAGTAGCATTGGCTGCGATTTGGTGGGGTATCGCTCTTGAATGGTGGCGGGGCCTGTGTCTCACTTAGGGGAAGCCGAGTGTTACTTTGTGGGCACCAGGTTCACGGTGCATTTCTCTGTGTGCATCACAGCAGCTCCTGCATTGAGCGTCTGTCCCCTGGTGGTCATTGCACATCATAGCAACCAGTCGGACAGTCAGACACTTAGCATATTAACCTTTTATATATATAGACTAGTGGCCTGGTGCATGAAATTCTTGCAAGGGGTGGGGTGTCCTTCAGCCCAGCCTGCACCCTTTCCAATCTGGGATTCCTCTCACAATCTGGTACTGCTGGCTCCTAACTGCTCATCTGCCTGCTTGCCTGCCTGCTCACCCCCAACTACCCCTCCCCCACTGGCCTGCTTGCCCCCAACGGCTCCCCAGTGCCAGCCTGATCGCCCCCAACTGCCCCCTTGGGCCTGCTCACTCCCAAGTGGCTCCCCCTGCTGGCCTGCTTGCCCCCAACTGCCTCTCCCCACCAGCCTGATCACCCCCAACTGCGTTCCCCTCCTGGCCTGGTAGCCCCTAACCGCCTCTGCCTTGGCCCTGCTGTCATGGCTTTGTCTGGAAGGACATCTGGAAGATCTCCCGGTCTAATTAGCATATTGCCCTTTTATTACTATAGATTATTTTTTATATGAACAATAGTAAACCTACTTTCCCCCCTACCCTCTATATAGGATTCAGTGCTATCTGAGGATTCAGGCATCTACTGGAGGTTTTGGAACATATGCTCTGTATCACCCAGGGATAGGGAGTTACTGTGATGTGTACTTATTATGTCTTAGGAGGAAATTGACCTGTGTATAGTTTTTCACAACTTTTGTGATTTGCTACACTTCTGAAAAACTGCAGAACTTTACTGTGATGGCAGTCTTATTTTAGGTGTCTGTTTTAATAACCAGTATTTTCAAAGCCATGACATCTTGGGAGTAGACACTTCCTACCTTCTGCCAGTGGTTGCTGTCATTACCGCTTGTTTTGGAATAGTTCAGGCCTTCTGGGAAAGGTTTGTCCCTTATCTCTGGAATTCTTTCCAAAGGAGAATCACTCCCAGTAGATTGCCAGATGGAAACTGCTCCTAATGCTTCTGCAGCGTGTACTCTGGGGCCTACAGAGGACTAATGCTTCCTCTGTGTGCTTTCAAGGCACGCCTTCCCACACTTTGCAACATTTCCAATTTTCAGTTTTTCATTCTGCTCCATATTTTTCTATAGACATATGAGATACCTCTAATCATTCATTTTCTTCTGCTCCTCTCCTAAAAAAAGTGAGCTTCAAATGGGTTTCTTATAATTTAACCTATAACTAAAATTGATATCTTCTCTATAGCGTGAAAGATCAGTACTACTATCTGGAATTAAATGCCTCGTTGCTTTTTCTTTGGATTCTAGTTGGCATTTGTTGTCCTATGATGTTCTTCTAATCATTGTCTTTATGTTTGATAATGAGAAAAATGAAATCAGTAACTTCTAGATCTGTGAAATGGACCCATTCTTCACATTAGTCATCTTTTATTCTCCTGAGATGGATAATCCTACCCATGAAGTAATCTTTTCCCTATAATCTACTCCCTTCCATGTTGTACTTATTTATGGAGGCTATAGTAACTTATAGAATCTACCAAGACATTCTGGATAGTTGAAGATAAAAATATAACAATGTGCACACTAAGTCCCACATGTTCAGCACCTTTTAAGACTTCTACTTTTGCATAAGATACTTAATGTTGAGGATCCATTACTCAATCCCCATTCTTAATTTATTCTAACTGGAGAGGTTGGTACCTTTAATCTACACTTACCAAACTCACATGCACCTAGGATCTTGTTGCAATTTGGTTCTGTCAATTAGATGAACTCTTGTGAGACAGAGAAAATAAACATAAGTCAGAAGTCATCTAACTATGGCTTTTAGCTGGTGTTTGGTTTGTTTATTTGCATGTAGGTAATTTGTTTATTTGTTGTGTGTGTGTGTGTGTGTGAGAGAGAGAGAGAGAGAGAGAGAGAGAGAGAGAGAGAGAAATGTGAGGTTTCTGTGGGCAGATTTTTAGTGCCCATTTTGCACTTCCCTTGAGTATGAAAGCAATTGTGGTGGCAGTAGCTTCCTGCTTTAACATAACTTCATGTGATTTTGGAGGTAGTAACTTTCTCAGTGAAACAGCCCTGTATTGTCCTATAAATCTTTAGGAGGCCCAACTGAGAATCTAAATTTAGAGTACTTCCAATAATTTTCAAAGCACCTATATGTTTCATCAATTCTAAAGTATGTTTTGTTCACAATTTTACCTTTCCGAATTTGAGGAACTTCATGGAATCAATGGCTTTATTGCAATAATTGTTAACCATGTAAACATCCATGACACAATTTTTTTGAAACCCTTCTATTGAAAGTTTTTGTTAAGATTGAGACAGTACCAGCATCAACACATCTTAGAGTAATTTCAAATATACATTACACATGAGTTTTTTAGAGTATTTTGTGTTTTCTGCACTAAACCATCATTAAAAGGTTGGTGAGACTCATCACAATTTGCTTAAAGTACCATGAATACTACCCTATCTCTATAACAGCCTCTTCCCAGCTAAGATGGAGCTTCTTGCTTGGGGAAGAAATCATAAGTTGTTATGCCTTAGTGTAAAAATCTATGACTACTGCTTAATTTTAAAGTTTCCTTCCAGGTTGTAAGAGTTAAAAATGGACGTTTGACTGAAAACTCCAGCCACGTGGAATAATATGAACCATGACAACATTCAAAAACCCAATTTGAAAAAAATGGCATCGAGCTAAAAATAACCTAGTCAAAGTTATTTTCCTCACCAAAAGCCACGCTTTATCTATCTCTCAAAATTTCTGACACATTGATAAGAAGTTGGTATTTCACGAGGGCTTATAAATAGTACACATTTTCCCTGCCCAAGTTCTAAATCACTTGAAAAATAAGATCAAAAAAATTTTTGTTAAAAGACAACAGATAAAGACCAACATATCAACATCATTAGTAAAGTTGTGATCATGGCTTAGACATGCAGCAGAAATGAGCTTCCTAGTATGTACTGAACCCCAGAATTAGAGAAACTTATCATTCACCAAAGTCAGATTAAATAACCCCATTCCTTCACTCATGGACTCTGTCCCTAAACATACAGTATGAAATGTGTTTCCTGCAGCCAGAAACCTCTCAAGAAGACAAGGAAAGAAAGATGGAATAAGATTCACATGCCCACTTTCTCCCCAAATCTCATTATTCACAAAATAAGGAAGGAGAGAAGTGAATAAATGGCAGAAAAAGCCTATGATCTCAAAGAGATTTTTGTGGGAGAAACTAATCTTCATTTGGCAGAGATTTCGTCTTACTTAACACCATGTTCTTGGCACCTAAATCAGTTCTTGGCACTTAGTGAAGCTCAATATTAGTTGAATACTTATACCAGAAATTATATATATATATCTAATCTAATAAAAGAGTAATATGCAAATTAACCCTCATTCCATTACACCCGCAAGCCACGCCCACCAACCAATCAGGAGCAAATATGCAAATTAACTAAGATGACGGCAGCCATGGAGCTGGAGTTGCCCCAGACAATGGAGGAAGCCAGGGCCCTGGGGACTCTGAGCTCTACTCAAGGCTACAAAGTTTCAGTTATAGAAGATAAACAAACCCCAGATACCTGCTGGGCTGGGACCTTGGGTTGCTAGGGGCAACCCAGGCTTCGAGGGGGGGTAAACCAAGGCAACAAAGTTTCAATTATAGAAGTTAAGTAAATCCCAGATACCTGCTTCCAGCCAGGCACCCCAGTAGGGACCCAAACCCTGAGGGGGCTGTGGGAAGCCTGAAAATGGCCATCAGCCCCTCACCCAGGCTGGCCACACCTCCATGGGGTGAGGGTACCATTGGGGGGCTTGGCAAGCCTGCAAATAGCTATCAGCCCCTCATTCAGACTGACCAGGCATGCCAGCAGGTGGACATCCCCCGAGGGGTCCCAGACTTTGAGAGGGCACAGGCCAAGCTGAGGGACCCCTCACCCCCAAGTGCACAAATTTTTGTGCGCCGGACCTCGAGTGTGTATGTGCATATAATTTCATATTAGCCTTTTATATTTTTTCCTGAAAGTAACTAATTCGGAATAAATAAGCAAACTATTTAGTCACATAATTTTTCCCAAGAAATGTATCACCAACAAATAGCACTATTTACCCTCAGTGCAGCTCCTCTTTCACCCCAACCTCTCTTTCGGCCAAGAAGCATCATTTAACAAAAGAAGACCCAAAGGATTTCAGAAAACCTTCTGGCTCAAAAGACCCTGAAATGCTTTTGCCCAGCCAATAGTCCCATGCTTGCTAGAGATGTAGCCACTTTGCAAGGTACAATTAAACAGATTTTTCTGGTCTTTTATCTGTTGACCACAAACAAGAATGAAGAGCATATACAAATGGAAGGAATTAAAAGTAAAGTCGTCTTTTGCACAGCCTCTAAAATAATTGAAGAAATTATAATGATAAGCCTTTATTCATATAAATCACACTACAGATCTTACATTATTAAGCCTGTCATAAGAGGTAGATGATAATCTTGACATTACCAGCAAAGCTGCCAGAATATAATTAACCATTAAAGTTCTCTACATATAAACCTTATGTGGAGAGGGAGTATCCTCTACTGGAAACTCTCAAGCAGTGTGAACTCTTCTCTTTTGTGTTTGAAAGTGTTTTGTGAGTTGTCAGCTATAATTTAGTTGAAGCTCAAAACAACTTAATCAAAAGAGATGCAGTATCATTGTCTATGTATATATGAGAATAAGGTGAAGACAAAACTGGAAAAACATGAAGTTGGGCTTTTTGCATGGTTTTAGTTTTGTTTTTATTGCTGTGACTTCACAATAAATCTGCCTAAATTTTGAAGTCTTATCAAAGTAAAAAAAAAATAATATCCTGATATATAAAATCCCTGGGTCCGTAACAACCAGTAACAACCGAGGCTTGACCAACCAGAAGTCTGTCCTGTAGTCAGTGCTGGGTTGCCGTGCTGGTGACCCTCACAGTCGCTGCCACATGCTGTGGTATAAAACACAGTGTGCAAGTTATTAGAAATGCAGGCACCACCTCCAAGCCACGCCCCCCCCCCCCCCCCCCCCCCCCCCCCCCCCCCCCCCCCCCCCCCCCCCCCGCACTTGCATCAATCCCAGCTGTTTCCAGTGAGGCCTGAGGGAGGAACCTGCTCTTGGAGCACGGAGGCACTGAGTCTTCAGTTGCCGAGGCAATGGCTGCAAGAACTCCTGATGGCCTGCAGGAGTGTGTAAGAAGCACAGGTACCACCTCCATGCCACCCCCTAGCTTTTGCCTAGTTCTCTAGCCTCACCTACTATTTTTGTCTCCCATATCCTTTCTTCAGCCAGTCTAAGCTACTTGCATTTCCTACAACATACCATCCCATATTTATTTAAACTGAGGTACCCCATACTCCCTGTCACTTAACTTAAAATTCCTTTAAAACTGGAACTGAGATTAAACCTTCCAACAAGACAGGAAAGTTATAGCCCTTTGTTGAATAAACACTAACCTGGAGCAAAGCAGTACAGACTTATCCAGTGAAAATCTGAAGCTCTAAATCAGGGCATATAAAAGTAATGTTGGAAGTTTTCTTTCTTTTCCATGCAGTTTTTAAATTAAATTTATTGGGGTAACATCTAATTGATAAAAGAGAAACATGCAAATTGATGTCACTCCACTACCTGCCAAACCACGCCCAACAATCAATCAGAGCAACTGTATGCAAATTAACCGAACCAAGATAATGGCAGGCAGCCACGGAGCTGGAGCAAGCAGGAGGCTTGGTTGCCCTGGTGATGGAGGAAGCCAAGCTTCCTGCCTGCCTTGGCCGGCTATGGTCTCCACTCAAGGCAACAAAGTTTCAATTATAGAAGATAAATAAATCCCAGATACCTGCTTCCAGCCAGTGTCACTGGGAGCTTGGGTCGCTGGGAGCCATGGCCAGCCTGCAAACAGCCATCAGCCACTCACCCAGGCTGGCCACACCCTCATGGGGTGAGAGTCCCTGCTGGGGGGCTTGGCCAGCCTCCAAACAGCCATCAGCTGGCCAGGCACCCCAGGCTGGGGAGCCCCACAATGAAGGGGCTGTGGCCAACCTGCAAACAGCTATCAGCCCCTCACTCAGGCTGGCCAGGTACCCCAGCGGGGACCCCCACCCTGAAGGGGCTATGGCCAACCTGCAAACAGCCATTAGCCCCTCACCCAGGCTGGCCAGGCACCACAGTAGGACTCCCCCCTCCCTGAAGGGGGTGTGGTCAGTCTGAAAATGGCCCTCAGCTTTCACGCAGGCTGGCCAGGCACTCCAGCGGGACCCCCACCCTAATTTGGGACACCTTTCTGGACAAACCAGCCGGCCTCCACCCATGCATCAGGCCTCTATCCTATATAATAAAAGGTAATATGCAAATTGACCCTAAGGGCAGAATGGAAATGACTGGTCACTATGACACACAATGACCACCAGGGGGCAGACGCTCAATGCAGGAGCTCCCCCCTGGTGGTCAGTGAACTCTCACAGGGGGAGCTTTGCTCAGCCACAAGCCAGGCTGACAGCTGCCAGTACAGCTGTGGTGGTGGGAGCCTCTCCTGCCTCCTCAGGAACACTAAGGATGTCTGACTACAGCTTAGGCCTGCTTCCTGCTAGCAAGTGGACATCCCCCAAAGGCTCCCAGGCTGCCAGAGGGATGTCTGACTGCCAACTTAGTCCTGATCCCCCGGGGAGTGGGCCTAAGTCAGCAGGTGGACATCCCCCGAGGGGTCCCAGACTGCGAGAGGGCACAGGCTGGGTTGAGGGACCCCCCTCAGTGCACAAATTTTTGTGCACTGGGCCTCTAGTTGGTTAATAAAATTATATAGGTTTCAAGTAGACAATTCTATGAAATATCATTATATTGCACATCATATTGCATTGTGTGTTCTCATGCAATTTTTAGAGTTAAAGAAGAGTTTTACCTGAATACATCCAAAGTACATCAGGCATAATTGTCACCCTCATTTTACTTAAGATTTTTTTAAATTGTTGTTTTTCTCCTATGACATTTTGTCAGAAATTAATGAAGCACATTTGAGATTCTGATTTAACATTAATGACTTTCTTCACTGGTATGATACATATTTCATCCCAGTGGTCTGAGATACAAAGGAAACTATCCTCTTTGCAGTGAAGGAGGCAAGAACATCCTCAGCAGAGCTGCCAGTTTAATCAAGGTGTCTGTCTGTCTATCAGGAAGAGATGGCATTTGAGGTTAGCCAAAGGCAAACATCCTAAGTAGGTGACATGTGCCATCTAGCAGTTTTAGCTTCCCTGAATTAGTCTTTTTCCCATTTTAGTGTCCTGTCTCCCTCCTCAGGCACTCTAGGTGTTTTGCTTTATTCAATCCTCCAACATCACTTGTCAAAATTTTCCAAAGTGTCCTAATAAATTCACCCACACTCAAGAATGAATGATTGATACTGTGTAAACTGGAAGTACTTCAGGGGTACTGTAGTTATTAACTTTCAAGCCTGACAAGTAGGTGGGGAAGGATTCCGTTTGGGCATGAGGACTGCTCAATCCCTAGGAATCACATTGTTATGTCCACACTGAAACCAATCCAAGTAAAATATCTATTTGTATATATTTTGAAAAAGGTTCAAGATGTCTTAGTATCTACTAAAGAGTCTCACCTAAAAAAAAAACACACAAAAAACACTGTCACAGTCAAATTAGATTATATATGTCTAAATTCTTTGTAAAATGAATAGGGTACTTACTGATACTAAATCCTATTCTATTACCTTTACCTGAGTAACTTTATTCTTTATAATGGCCTTAAGAGATTTGTTCTCTTATCCCTATTTCAGAAATGAGAAAATAGAGACAATGAGAAGTTAGGTACAGTTGCCTTAAACAATGTGGCAGATAGGGGTGCAAATGTCCCCCACCTTCTTGCAGTAAAAAAACACATATAACTTTTGACCTCCCAAAAACTTAACTACTGATATCCCACTGTTTAACAAAAGCTTTAACAATAACATGTATTATATACTATATTCTTACAACAAAGTAAGCTAGAGAAAAAATATTATTAAGAAAATCATAAGAAAGGGAAAATACATTTACAGTACTATACATATATATTGAAAAAAATCTGTGTGTAGAGCCATATAATTCAAACCCATGTTACTCAAAGGTTAACTGTAATTTTCCTAAGTTAAAAAAACAAAAAGTGATCCTCTTTGTAATCTGTAACCTATAAGTATTCTCAGAGCTTGTGAGGTATGGGATGGGGAATGAGAGGGAATGATGAATACCCTACTTTGTATATTTTTTTACTTATTTAAGGGAAATTACAGGCAGCACCATTATTATATCCAACACTTGGTAAACACATAGTATGTCTATGGCCCAGGTATGTCCTGGAATTATGTCCTCTTAGTTCTCATCATTTAACAGATAAGCAAAAGCAGGTCTTAGTGCTTCATCTAAGATCATACACATAGCAAGTTTTAGTGTGCATACAAGATTTCATCCCAGGTGGCCAGCTATTTATTGTTTACTCATTAAATGCCATCACTGTATTAATGGCTTTCATACTTTATCCTATTTAATCCTCACAATAGACTTATGAGGAAGATTGTATAGGTGGGGAAACTGAGTCTCTGAAAAGTCAGATGATTTGCTCAAGTCTTCCCAGCAAGTATGTATTAGACCTGAGTTTGAGCCCAGACATGTGTGATCTTATTTGTTATCCTTTCTACTAAAATAGCCAAAAGAAATATTTTGTGTTCCAGTTTCTTACCTCTTCCCCTTTGTGCAGAAGTTATGGTATGTGAGAAAGTTACAGAATGTTTAAGAGTGAGG
The DNA here is from genome assembly GCA_004026665.1 of Murina feae. Taxonomy (NCBI): domain Eukaryota; kingdom Metazoa; phylum Chordata; class Mammalia; order Chiroptera; family Vespertilionidae; genus Murina; species Murina feae. The sequence continues at coordinate 10,708 of PVJC01022109.1, read as the reverse complement.
ATGAAAACCTGGGCAGGAGAGTGAGGAACACATCAAGAGCCCTATACTACAATCTATATTTCTCAGTTCATTTTCTGTGACTCATGAGCATTTTACAAAGTAATATTCATAAGATATTACTAATGTGTTTATAAAACATAGTAAAATCAAAGTCACTAGTAACAAATACCTGTACTAGGTGAGGGTCATATGTTTTTCACAAAGAGGAAGCCCATGATTTTTCTCAGGAACACTGTGGCCCCCAGAACACAGTAGAAGGTAAAAGTCTTGAAATTTACTATGCAAAATATTGAATTTACACATTCAGCTGTTACTTTGTAAGTGGAGATAGGGCATGTGTTTTTTTGCAATGAGACTCAAGCTAGGTCTGGTAAAAGAATTTGTTTATTGTTTTTCTGGATATATTTGACCAAGATAATCCTAAATTTGTAATCAGACTTAGTCATTATCAAGACTAAGATGCTTTGAAATCTGTCCAAGCAAGAAGATTGTGCATTGACATTGGATGAGCAAAATTATGACAGTATTGGTAAAATTTACTATAATTGATTGTGCACTCTAATAAACGGAATGATTCTTTAAACACAGAGACTTCACCAACTTAACGCTTATCCCTTTGTAATGAAAACTTTTGTTATTCATTGTAGGAAAGAGACATGTCTTGCCTAATTACTAGAGGCCCAATGCATGAAATTCACATAAGGGGCTTGGCCCTTGGAGCCCTGGCTTCATCCAGAAGGTCATCTGGCTGGCTGGTCTAATTAGCATATTATGTTTTTATTATTATAGATATTTCAACTAGTGCTCTGGGGCACGAATTTGTGCACATTGAAAGTAAATTAATTAGAAGGTGGCTGTGGGGTGGGACTGGGCAAGATGGGCTGGACACTCCCTGGAGCCAACCTCGCATGGCCCCTCCCAGGCCAGCTGCACCTGGGGTGGCACTGGGGCTCAAAGGGCATCTGCTGAATGAGCAGGGTCCCTCAGGCAGGTGGGGTCCCTTGGCCTGATCTGTAGGGATTGAGCCGAAACCAGCTCTCCAACATACTCCAAGGGGTCCTGGATTGCGAAAGGGAGGTTTTGGGGTGATGCACCCCAGAATCATGCTTCTTCCTCTCTGGTTCCAGGGTGTGTCACTTGAGGACCGCTGCTGCCAAGTCACCACAGCTGAGCATCTGCTGCGTTGAGCGTCTGCCCCATGGTGGTCAGTGCCCATCATAGCTACTGGTCAGAGCATCTGCCCCTTAGCTACCAGTTGGATGGTCACTTAGCCTTTTATATAAATAGATGGTATTCTAAAGAATCAATGTTTTATGCAGTTTTAAATGCCAGGTGTGCCAATTACTAATACAGATTTTTTCAATAGATAGAGTTACACACATGTTGATATATGTGTGATTTGATATGTATGCTATTTTGTTGTATTGAGCAAGCTTCAAAACTTCATATGTCAAATTTGCTGAAGGTGTTAACATCATAAATATTTTTATGCTTAAAAATGTCAAATTTTGTGCCAAAAAAGCATTTGTGGGAAATTTTAATTCATTACTTTATTTTGAAGGAAAGAGCTGCTGAAAGTTATCGTATACTTCAGGAAGCTCCATCTCAAGATACTTGTGAATGCTCTTTTAAATGCTTTAAAAGTGATGATTTCAATGTGAAAGACAAAGAATGTCCAGGTCAATCAAAAAAGTGTGAAGACCAACAATTATAAGCATTATTGGATGAAGATGCATGGCAAACTCAAAAACAACTTGCAGAAAGATTAAACGTTGCTCAGCAAACAATTTCGGATCATTTATAAGCAATGGGAAAAATTTTAAAGGAAGGAAAATGGTTGCTACATCAACTGAAAGAAAGAGAAATGGAAAACCGAAAAGTCATCAATAAAATGTTGCTTCAATGGCATGAAAGAAAGTCTTTTTTGCATGGAATTGTGACTGGCGATGAAAAGTGGATTTATTTTGAGAATCCTAAATGCACAAAATCATGGGTTGATCCAGGTCAACCATCAACATGTACTGCAAGGCCAAATCGCTTCGGAAAGAAGACAATGCTCTGCATTTGGTGGGATCAGGAAGGTGTGGTGTATTATGAGCTTCTAAAACCAGGTGAAACCATTAATACTGGTTACTACCAACAACAAATAATCAATTTGAACTACTCTTTGATAGTAAAATGATCAGAGTGTGCCAGAAGACATGACAAAGTAATTTTGCTTCATGATAACGCACCATCACACACTTCAAAACCAGTTAAAGACACATTAAAAGATCTTGCCTGGGAAGTATTAACCCACCCACTGTATTCACCAGACCTTGCTCCTTCAGATTACCACTTGTTCTGAACGATGGCACACACACTTTCTGAGCAGCACTTCAAAACGTATAAAGAAGTGGAAAATTGGGTCTCTGAACGGTTTGCCTCAAAATAAGAAAAGTTCTATTAAGACAGTATCCGCAAATTACCTGAAAGATGGGGGAAATGTGTAGTTAGTGATGGACATTACTTTGAATAAAGCACGTTTGATATTTCTCTTGAACTTATCATGTTTTCTTTGATTATAAAATCCACATTATTAACTGATAAACCTGGTAAAATCCTTGCTGGTTTAGCCTTTTTGAAATAAATTAGCCTTATGGTAGAATATAAGGAAGTCTTAGCCTAGCAAGTTTACTGCCCATGATGTTATAGCAGTTTATCCTTAGAATGTAAAATATTTCCTGGATAATTTCCCTCCCATCTACCTAATGTCCCTGATTTAATAAGCCAAAGGTTCAATGCAGGTCTACGCCTTCTCACTCAGACTTGATTATCATCATGCTTCTTCACACATGTCACAATCCAATTCAATCATACCAATTTATCTAAATTGATTCTTACCTAGATACTAGACCATCAGAGAAAAGGAGGTTGCAAATATGCAGCAGCATTTGCCATATTTGCCAATTAATGTGAAGAATTGCAGTAGCCGTAGACTTATTCAGCTGACATGTGAGAGTTTCTCTCTCTTATTGGTATCTTTTGATAAACAGAGGTTTTTAATTTTAATGAAATCCAATTTATACACCTTTACTTTTATGATTAGTGCTTTTTGTTTTCTGTTTAAGAAATATTTACTTACCTCAATGTCCTAAAGATATTTTCCTATATTATCTTCTAAAATTTTTATTTTATTGTTTTATATGGCCATCTATTAACCTCTAAGCCACCTATCATTGAGTTTATAGTGTGAAATGGGTTAAATTATTTTTATATGGATATCAAATTGATTCATTATTATTTGTTTAAAAGAACATTCTTTTCCCACTATTCAAGTCCCTGCAAAAATTAATGTTATTTTCTAAAAATAAAAAGTAAATTTAATTTGAATAGTAAATGGTAAGAATTCATTCTATCAAATAAAATGTATAGAAAATTAGCTGCTTTTAAATTTAAGGTCTGCTGCAATATTCTGTCAGAAGTATGTTTTGTGTAAACAAAGATAATTATAGAAATGGTAGAATGATGACCACTTATTTTATGTGAAATATAATGATTAAAAATCATAGCAAATACTTCCATAGTAGTCATCATATTCCAGTCCTTATACTAAACATTTCTCACAGCAATCTATGAAGGAAATCATAATAGTATCCTTATTTTACAGGAAAGGAGACAAGCACAGAGGGGTTGACTATCTTGCTGAGGTCACAAAGCTAGTAGGCTGATGGATCTAATATTTAAACCTACAAAATGGTTGTTCAGTTAACTAAAGTGGTATGCAAGCACTTTGTGGCAGCTTGCAAGCATTTTGACAAATTGAATAACAAGGCTGATAAAAAGGTGTAGTGTGTTTCAAATGCATTGTCATAATTTATTCTGTCTCCCTGTTTGTTTGTTTTTTACTGTCAATTATCTGTAACACAGAACTTAACTGCTCAAAACCAATGCTTAATTTCTTCTGCACTGTGCCTGCTTGAGTGCACTACTGACAGGGAATAGTCAGTCACTCTGAGAACACATTATTTTTTCCAAACAGCAAGTCACTCATGACTGTCTAGTTTATATTTGCATGGTTCTAGGTTTTCTTTCTACACAGAAGAGAATTCAATCTGAAGTTAGTTTCCATTAGATTTTTTTAAAAGAACTATAGAAACAGAAGATAGTGATTTAGAACATGGGTCATGGAGCCATACTGCTCCATCTAAAGTTTAATTTCACCAGTTGGGCAAGTAAGTCACTTAACCTCTCTTCATCTCAGTTTCCTCGCCTGTAAAATAGGCATGATAATGTAGCAACTACCTTCTAAGTTCACTATGAGGATTAGATGAGTTAATTCACACATCGAAACTCTGATGATAGATCATATGGGCCATGTAAGTAAAATAAACTTGACAACTATCAATGACTTTATAGCAGCAATTAGTACCAAACCCTCTGTCAGACACCTAATGTCCCCTTGGCCAGCATAAAGGCATTCCTATCCTCTAGGGCATCACTCTTACGCATATTGGCAATAGAGCAGTAAAATCACAATCATATATATTCAGTCATATTTTTATATATTCATATTGCATATCTAATCTAATAAAACAGTAATATTGAAATTGACTGTTTCTCCAGGATGCCTAAGCCATGCCCACGAGCCAATCAGAGCAGCTGTATGCCTGGGCAGCCTGGGTGAGGAGCTGAGGGACGTTTTCAGGCTGGCCACAGCTCCCATTGACCCAACGTCCCAGAAAGGCCGGCTGGAAGCAGGTTCTGGGGTTTATTTATCTTCTGTAATTGATATACTGTTGCTTTACGCTGAGGTCTAGGCAAGTAATGAAGCCTCCTGTTGGCTTCAGCTCAGTGGCTTCTATAATTGAAAGAATGTTGCCGTGAGCAGAGAGAGGCCCAGCCGGCCTAGGCAGACAGTTTCCTCCATCGCTGGTGCAACAGAAGCCTCCTGTTTGGTTCAGCTCCGTGTCTTCTATAATTACAACTATGTTTCCGTGATCAGAGAGAGGCCCAGCCAGCCTAGGCAGACAGTTTACTCCTGGTGCAACGGAAGCCTCCTGTTTACTCTAGCTCTGTGACTGCTGGCCTCCATCTTGGCTGAATTAATTTGCATACAGCCACTCTGATTGGATGGTGGGCATGGCTTAGGTGTCCTGGAGAAACACTCAATTTCAATATTACTTTTTTATTAGATAAGATGACCAATTAGGTTTTATATTTCTCCCCTCAATGGAAAAGTCTTATAATCAAGTTACAGTTTCAGTAAAGTAAAAGAAAAAATGACTTAGAATAGCATCCTTGATTTGGAATGAGATTTAAAGGTTGAACATTCAATCTTCTTCTAATAAAACTATTACCATTAAGTAGAAGACTCTGTGAAGTTCTCCCAAATAATAAATTGAAGATTTAGTAAAACAGCACTATGATGTTAATCTTATGGAAGTTATAGTGCATCGTCATAAACATAAACCAACAAACAACTTTACTCTAAAACAACAGTGTCATTACTTTAAAATTTAAAATAAAATTTAAATGGTTTGAAAATTACTTTTAGTAAACATATAAGCTAGATTTGTCATAGGTTTCTGGGCTGAGTTCTACAATTCCATCACTATCATCTTACTACCATGGCCATGGTTATATAATACTAGGGACCTGGTGCATGAAATTCGTGCCCTGGGGAGGAGCGGTTTCCTCAGCCCAGCCTGCCCAATCTCACATATTAGGAGCCCTCAGGGGATGTCCTACTGACGTCTTAGGCCCACTCCCTGCTCCCTATGGGGAGCAGGCCTAAGCCACAGTCTGGCCTCCCATTATGGGAGGCAACCAGGCTAATCAGGGGAAGCTACAGCCCCATCACTCCACTGCTACAGCCACTGCCAGTCACCGCAGCCACCAAGGTGTTTTCATTAATATGGACTCCAGTCCCTTCACCATGAAAAAAATGACAACTTTCTTTAGACATTTTCAAGATGTGTCTTTCATAGAATATGACATTTCTTTCTTTCTTTTTTTTTATCCTCACCTGAGGATATGTTTCCATTGATTTTTAGAGAATGGAGAAGATAAGGCAAAGACAGAGAGAAACATCAAAGTGAGAACACTTCAATTGGTTGCCTCTTGCATGAGCCCTGACCTGGGCCCCGGCTAGGGAGGAGCCTACAACCTAGGTACATGTCCTTGGTCAGAATTGAACCCAGACCCTGCATTCAGCAAACTGAGGCATTATGTACTGAGCCAAACCGACTAGGGCAGGATATGACATTTCTTAGCCCTCCAGCAGTGGACCTTCATTTTTTTTTCTCCAGGAGTGGTGGAAAAATCCTAGATGCCTTTTTGGATTCTTATTACCCAAGTTACTAAAAATATTACCAGTAGCATACAGGGAACTTAGCCAATAAGCAGTAAAAAAAGGTGTTTCCTCTGTAATTCACTCTCATCACCGCGCATCCAATCCCAGCTCCACTCCTACCCAGGCCTGTAGCCTCTGGCCTAGGATTCAGGCCATGGCAGAAGATCCCCCCAACCCCCGTGATGGCTGGCTCCGCCCCTTCCCAGGCTTGAGGTCTCTGCCCGAGGCTGAAGGTCTTGGCAGAAGACCTCCCAACTCCCAGCAATGGCTGGCTCCACCCCTTCCCAGATTTCTGTGATTTATGGCTCTGCTCCTCAGCCCCTCCACCCTCCCCCACCACCTGCCTGGCTAACAGGCCTGGCCTCTTCAGTTGCGGGGCTGATATGGACTCTGTGCACTCAGGGGGGTGTCCCTCGGCCGGGCCTGTGCCCTCTCGCAGTCTGGGACCCCTTGGGGGATGTCCACCTGCTGGCTTGCCTGGCCAGCCTGGGTGAGGGGCTGAGGGCTGTTTGTAGGCTGGCCAAGCCCCCCAGTGGGGACTCTCACCCCATGGGGGTGTGGCCAGCCTGGGTGAGGGGCTGAGGACCATTTTCAGGCTGTCCACAGCCCTTTCAGGGTTCGGGTCCCTATTGGGGTGCCAGGGCAGCCTGGGTGAGGGACTGAGGGCCGTTTTCAGGCTGCCCACAGCTCCCATTGATCCAACATCCCAGCAAGGCTGGCTGGAATCAGGTTTCTGGGATTTATTTATCTTATATAATTGAAACTTTGTTGTCTTGAGCAGAGGCCTAGGCAGGCAAGGGAGCCTCCTGTTTACTTCAGCTCCATGGCTTCTATAATTGAAACATTGTTGCCTTGAGCAGAGGCCCAGCCGGCCTAGGCAGGCACTGGTACAACAGAAGCCTCCTGTTTGCTCTAGCTCCATGCCGGCCACCATCTTGGCTAAGTTAATTTGCATACAGCTGCTCTGATTGGCTGGTGGGTGTGGCTTAGGTGTCTCAGAGTGAAGGTCAATTTGCATATTACTTCTTCATTAGATTAGACTGGAGGCCCTGTGCACAAAAATTTGTGCACTGGTGTGGGTGGCCCTCAGCTCGGCCTATGCCTTCTCACAGTCTCGGACCCCTCGGGGAATGTCCACCTGTTGGCATAGGCTCGCTCCCCTGGGGATTGGGCCTAAGCTGGCAGTCAGACATCACTCTGACAGTCCAGGAGACCTCAGGGGATGCCCACTTGCCAGCAGGGAGCAGGCCTAAGCTGCAGCCAGACATCCTTAGCACTGCTGAGGAGGTGGGAGAGGCTCCCGCCATCACTGCTGTGCTGGCAGCCATCAGCCTGGCTTGTGGCTGAGCAGAACTTCCCCTGTGGGAGCATACTGACTACCAGGGGGCAACTCCTGCATTGAGAGTCTGCCTCCTGGTGGTCAGTGTGTGTCATAGTGACCAGTCATTCCCAGTTGTTCTGCTGTTAGGGTCAATTTACATATTAACCTTTTATTATATAATACAGAGGCCTGGTGCACAGGTGGGGGTCAGCTGGTTTGCCCTGAAGCGTGTCTTGCTGGGGTGCCTGGCCAGCCTGAGTGAGTGGCTGATGGCTGTTTGTAGGCTGGTCAAACCCCCCAAGGGGAACCCTCACCCCATGGGAGTGTGGCCAGCCTGGATGAGGGTCTGAGGGCTCTTTTCAGGCTGGCCACAGCCCCTTCCAGGTGGGGATCTATACTGGGGTGCCTGGGTAAGGTGCTGATGGCCACAGGCTGAAAGGGGATTTATTTAAATTCTACAATTGAAACTTTGTTGGCTTGGTTCCACTCAAAGCCGCCTGCTGGATGCAGGTATCTTGGGTTTATTTACCTTCTGTAATTGAAATTTTGTTGCCTTGAGCAGAGCTCAGGGCCCACAGGGCAGGTGGGAATCTTGGCTTCCTCCATCGTGGGGGCAACGCAAGCCTCCTGCCTCACTACAGCTCCCTGGCTACCGCCATCTTTATGACAGAGTGAGGGTTAATTTGCATATTACTATTTTGCCTGGGCAGATGACCCCCAAACTTCTCCGATTGCTGGCTTCACAGAGCCCAAGCCTCTGCCATCATTGGCTCTAATCCTTCCCCCTGCCATCACCAGCTCTGCTCTTGCCCCACTGGCAGCCTCTGGACAAGGCTGGAGGCCTGGGCAGTGGATCCCCAGGCTCTTGTGATCACCAGTTCTGCCCCTACCCCACTGCAGCCTCTGGCCATGGCTACAGGCCTGGGCAGGAGACCTCCAGGCCCCTCTGATCTCCGGCTCTGCCCTGCCCAGACCCTGAGATCACCGACTCTGCCCATGCCCCAGTGCAACCTCACTGCAACCACTGGCCAAGGCTATAGGCCTGGGCAGGGGACCCCAGACTCCTACTTTGCTGGCTCCACTGGTGCCCAGACCCTGCGATTGCAGGCTTTGCCCCTGCCCCTCTGATCACTGGCTCTGCAGAGCCCAGGCCCCTGGGATCTCTGGCCTTGCCCCTGCCCAGGCCTGAGGCCTCTGGCCCAGGCCTCATGCCTGGGTAGAGCACCCTCATATCTCTCTGATCACCGCTCCACCCTTGCCCATGCCAGAATCCTCTGGCAAAGGCCTCTGGCCTGGGCAGGGGACCCCCAGCCCCCTCTGATCACCTGTTCTGCCCCTCAGCCCCCCTGCTTCCCCCACTACCTCACCTACCTGGCTAAGAGGCCTAACCACTTCAGTGGTGGGGCTGAGCCAGACTGGGCACCGCCATCTTGTGGCTCTGGGGGCGGCCATCTTTGTGACTGAGTGATGTCTAATTTGCATATTACTCTTTTACTAGATAGAATATAGATGAGAGTTCTTTATATGTTCTGGGCCACTTGTTGGTTATATGTTTTTCCCTTTTTCCATACTGTGATTTGCCCTTTCACTTTTGAAATAGTGTTTGATAAACTTAAGTTATTATTATTGGTGGTCAGATTTATCAATCTTTTACGTTAGATTGGTGCTTTTAATGTCCTCTGTAAACTGTTTTTCCCTATCCTAAGATCATAAAGAAAAACTCATAATCTAAATGCTTTATGTTTTCATGTTTACCTTTATTGCTGAAATCGACCAACAATCCTTGGTTATTTTTGCCTATAGTGTTTGAGTCAAATTTAGTTTTTTCACCTATGTATATTCAGTGCTGTTGCTCTGTCATTAATTGAAAAGTCTATTTTTTTCCTCATTTCTGAAGTTTCTTATTTGTCATGAATCAAGTGTCCATATACCTTTGGCTTTCTTGTGGGCTATTTGCTCTTTCCACTTGTCTATTTTTACACCATTATCACATTCTCCTAATTACTATACTTTTCTAATTACTATCATCTACCTGAAAAAGTCCACTTTGACATTTTTATATTTAGTTATTTCATATAAATTTTTGTCATTTTGTCACGATCCATAAAAATATTCTTAAAAATCCTATTAAGATTTTGTATTATTTCTATGAATTTGTTTGGTGATGATTAGTGTTTTACAATATCAGATCTTCAAACAAATGTATGAATAGATTGCATATATCCATTACTATACATTTTCTTTCATTTTTCTCAGTTGAGTTTTATATTGTCTGTATAGATATCTTAGACATTTTTTGTTACTTATTGCAGGTGTTTATTACATCTGTATATTTTAATGGTGTCATTTCACTTTCTGTTTGTTGCACATGTATTAAATTGAATTCTATATAATGAAATTATATTTGTTAAACTTCCAAAACTATCATATTAATTCTAATTATTTATTTATATATGGCTTGGATTTTCTATTTACATAGTACTATCTAAACTAATAAAAGCGAAATATTAAAATTAACCGTTTCTCCGAGACAGGGTAAGCCACGCCACCCAGCCAATCAGAGCGGCTGTATGCAAATTAGCCCAGCCAACATGGCAGCCGCCACTCACAGACCTGAGTAAACAGCCCTTTCCATTGCGGCAGGAGCGAAAGTGAAGCTGCACCCCTCAGCTCAGCTCCAATTAAACTGCCTCTAGCAAAACACAGCTTTTTGAAACATTGTAACAATCATAGAATCCTCCGGAGCTGAAGGAAAGAGCAGCTCCGGCCTAACCAGTAAAAGTAACAATTGTTTCCTTATAGACGCTGCGAGGTGAAGCAGAGGAGGCTTCGTTAGTAGTTAGAAGGCCGCCTAAAAGGAACAGTGTATCAATTATAGAAGATGACCCCAGGCCTTCAAGGAACAGTATCAATTATAGGCAATAAATCACAAAAACCTGCGTCCAGCCAGCCTTGCTGGGACGTTGGGTCAATGGGAGCTGTGGGCAGCCTTAAAGCCCCTCACCCAGGCTGGTCAGGCACGCCAGCAGGTGGACATCCCCTGAGGGCTCCCA
>PVJC01022108.1:0-27661 GCA_004026665.1 Murina feae | reverse complement strand
TTAATAATAATTTTTTAAAAATTTCAGCCAGTGTGCATCAGTGGCTGAGCATCCACCTAAGGACCAGGAGGTCAAGGTTCAGTCCCTCGACAGGGCACATGCCAGGGTTGCAGGCTCAATCTCCAGTTGGGGGAGTATAGGAGGCAGCTGATCAACCATTCTTTCTCATCATTGATGCTTCTATCTCTCTCTTCCTCTCCACACACACACACCCACACACACACACACACACACACACATTATATGATGTTAAATAAATTGCACCATATTTTTTTAAAAAATGGAAATAACATTATTTATTTACCTCATACTTCTATATGATTAAACAAAAATGCTACATTAGTAGTGAATTGTTTAGCATGTAATGTTTTTTTAATGAAATGTGCCTCATATATAACAGCATTAAAATAACCTTTTCAGTATTTTCTAGTTATAGTTTTGAATTAAGGAAGAACAATATATTTTTTCTGACACATCCTATTTTCTCACTATCTTTCCTTTTTCAAGTTGAAATCTTTTAAAAATCTTTCCACACCTCTTGATTTATCATCTACAGAGGATGTGACACACATATGTGCTGCAGGCTCTGTACCCATACTTGAAGTTAGGGTTGAAAGTACTAAAGTAACTGCTCCTGGTTTGTTGTAAAATTTCCAAAATATAAAATCAAACATTGAAATATCATATTTTTTACTCTCCCAATTTATAAATTTAGTAAAAGTCATAAGAAGGAGTTGCTGCTTTTTCATGAGTCTCATAAAACATACTAAAGTTTTCTATTAAAATCAGAGAATTTCTAAATTAGACTTGGTACTTTGCTAACTAGCAATGTTATTTTTGAAAGCTATATTGTTGATATGAGAATAATTTTGACCAATGTGATAATATTTTTTCTTCATAAAGTTTCAATTCTGAAAAATAATAGCAAAAATGTATCCACCAACCAAATTTGCATTAAAAGAATATCCCAAACATTTTAAATTATCTATCATATTCATTACACAGGAAAGTTGATTTTAAAGATTAAAAAAGAAATTTTATTATTCTAGTGAGACATTTACTTCATTATATTAAGGTTATTCATTAAGTTTATTTCAAAATAAAAAAGCATACAAATATTATTCTTAAGATGAATAATGTTGCAACATTAAGCCTCTATCATCAGTAGCTTTGTCACTTATGTAATAGACTATTAAACTTGAAAGCTAATATTATAATGGAGTCAGATAATGACACAACAGATGCATAAATGAAACCTGAGATAAAGAACTGATAAAATTATAGAAAATTGCTATTGAATCAACATTTGTTGGATAATATTTTTAGTGTACACCTGTGTTAGCAGGATTGTTAAAATGAAGATTAATTAAGTCTGTTTGAGGGTCTTATGCCTGTTCACTAACCAAATATTGTCAAGTAAAAGAAATATTTTCTGGGACATGGAGATCATAAGAGTCTAGTATGTACGATGGAGTGGCTGACAATTAATGACCAACAAATATTCCATCTTCTCTCCACATGTTTCAGCCTTTCCTCCATTTAAATGGGGGTCATAATGTTACAGAAAAACCGGAGAAGAACCAAACAACACTTAGAGAGATGGAGTTACATTTATTACGCGCGCGGACCCAGAGGAAAATGTTTCTCAAATTCTGGGTGAAATTACACAGCAAGTTTCCTGTATTTATATGATTTGACCTTCTTTGTCTCCCAAATATGGTTTTTTCCGGTTCCCTTTGCAAGTTCTTAAAGCCCTATGTGCTAGGGCTTTGTGACCTCAACCAAAGGCTTGGCCTGATGCCAGCACTGATAACTTCGTCTGGAGAAGGTTGAATGGCCTCTCTGAAATGGGAGTAGTCTTATTTTCCTTATTAATTAAGCCAGTAAGCATTTACAGAAGCCAGAAATAGCAGGGTTAAAATTTCAAAGTTTTTATATAAGATGGATGCATCATTCCCCACTGGTTTTAAGTACATGAGTCAAATCATTGACTCTTTTGGGTCATTACTGGGGAAGAAATTATATTGACCCCCGAGGACTATAAGCTTAATAAAATTAACTCTCTGCCGAATACAGTCAGTGGGCCTGTTTATAAGATAAGGGCCCAGAATAATCTCTAGAGGGTCTAAAAAGTCCTGGTTGAATTAAGCCGGGAGTGATGAAGACACGTTGCGATCCCATCGACCTTGACTGCTGTGGGGGTGGTTCCTTCCAGATAGGAGTCAGTCCTTGGGTGGCAAATTTCTTTATCTAAACAGAGTCACCAGGTTGGAAGAGACGGACCGGATCAGAAGTTGGTTCAGGCAGAGCACAGAGCATTTCAGACGTGTTCCTGGACTGCTTTCCGGGTGGACCGCAAAACCTGTAAGAACTTGAATAAAATTAGTTATGGATTTTAGCCTTTTAACTACCAGAATCTGTAGAGGTCCCACTGGTTTTCAGGGCAGCCTTCCAGGCTGCTTCATGTGTAGCCCAGCTGCCCCTTGCCTCACATACGTACAGGTGTAGTGCCAGTTGGCCCATCGTCCTTGCTCTGCTCGTTTCTGTCTAACTGCCTATTATATTATCTCAAGGATCCTGGTTCTGAATTCTTTCAGGGAAAATGGGTGATGGAGTCTTCTGTAGCTGCTTCTATGCTGAAGAGGGGCAGAAGTTTCTGGTTTCTCTCAGAACCAAAGATCCTTGCTGTCTGTCAGAGAGACGATGAGGCCTGGGCACAGAAGGAGGAGGGCTTGTGACCTGGCAGTAACGAATTGTCTGGTAGAAGGGAAAGAAACATTTCAGCTTTAATAACCTCTGTAGAATTTTTCTCCTCAAAATTACCTCTATGTTTATTAAAAGAGCCGAGTTAAGACCAATCTTTCTATTGTATTTAATTTGGCCTGATTGTTTGGAAAAACACAACAAGAATGGTAACTGACTACCTTTGCCAGAATCTTATGATTGAATCTTAATGTGTGTGCCCCAGAGGGCCAGGAAGCCAAGCCATCCAGCTGCCATCAGGCCTGCCTATAGTACCTGCTGAGTTAGGTGACTCCCTCACCTGTAGTGACTCTACCTGGGCCCGCACCCTAGGCTTTAAGGCCCATCTCAGTAGCCCTCTTACTCATTGTGGTCCAGAGTGTATGGAGGTTTCAAAGGGACATAGAGGTGCCCTTATTGCTCCCCTTTTACTCTGACCAACTACCAGTGATGGTAGGGCATGGGCCTGACGCTCTAGCGCCAGCCATTTTCAGGGCTCCCAAGCAGGATACCAGGCTTTTCCCATGGCACTCTTATTGGCTTCAAGTCTTCAGAGTCCAGACAGGTCTCTTTAAAACATGATACTCCAGTCAAAGTTTCCAGTTAATAAAACCACTATTTGAAACCGGTCTTATTGAATCTATGTAAAGAAATGTACTGCCACAATTTATTAAGTATTGCCAAATTTTGGAGGAATTATACAAGGAGAAAAATATACTGACCTGTTTTAAGATCTTCTGATTTTCCTTGTAAGTCCTTTTTATGGACTCTTTAGAATGATAACAGATAGGCACAGCTGTCCCTGTAGTAGGGCTTCCCTTCTTTTGACTTGTCCTCTCGAAATGGACTAGAGGAGCTTTATTTTTTAAAAGGATCTCATATGTCACAGGACCTCACAAGGTCTGTAATTCCTGTAACAGAGGGCTAGTACTTACTATTTTACTACTTCCCTCAGTTCTAAAGAGATCTCTCTACTTTCCTAAAGTTGAGGTTTGTGCTGCCCCTGACATGGGCATGGTCACACAAGCCAGTAAGACAGTATACAGACTGCTAATTGTCTCTCAATAGAGACCAAAACCTGATGGGTATTATTTGCCCACTTGGGCACCTGTCCCCCTGACAACTGCATTCAAATCTGTAAGAGCAGCCTCTGGTTCTTTTAACCCAATAGGGTCTTGGCCAGTCTCTCAGTCAGACTCCTCCTCTTGGAGAATTTCAAACTCCTGCAGGCTCTCTTCTGGGTCCAGGGAAAGTACCTTTCCTTTGTCCTTTTATTAACCCTGTTAAGTAGTTACAGGGTCCTGCCATAAACTGCTAATCTAAAACAGCCAGAGTTGTAGTTAGAAACAACCCTGCATATACAGTCTCCCATGGCAGAGCAGCGATCAGGCCTCTTCCAAGGGAGTGGACTGGATAGGGGATATCAGCCCCTCCTATTTCAGCAGCAACAGGTACTGAACCCTTTCAGTACATTTGAAAACAGGGAGCTTTTGCTAGCTCTATCTGCAGCTTTTATAGATTCCAGGCTCGCTGCTCTATTCCTGGGGCTGCAGGAAAGGTAGTAGCAGTCACTGGTTTCTGTTTTAACTGATGTAGCCAGTAAGCCAAAGGCCCAACTCTTGTATTGCTTGTTGTAAAATACTCATTACTCATTGGGCGGCAGTGGGGCAGCTCTAATGTCAGGTATATTTCTGCTGTTCCCCACTTTTCTCACTGTGGTGGCTTCTTCTAGGGCCACCGTAGGCAGCTTGAACATTCAGCCCCCCTACCTCCCTTCTTTTATCTAGCTTTTAGGGGCTGAGTCTGCCTAGCCATCAGTTCTAAATCACCAGGGTGGCTGCGGACTTCAGCCGCTTTTTCCCTCCGTTTGGCTCCTGGGAGTTCAGTTGTTTTTTAGGATTCTTTATTTTAGAAACCTTAATCCTTTAATGATTACCAAAAGTGAATAGTCAGCATTTTCAGATTAATATTTATGAACACATTTTAAATGTACTTTACTTTCAAGAAAATATACCTAGACCTTCTATGATAAAACTAACAGGCAAATTCAAACTTGTCCAGTACAAACTGCTATACTTTTACTTATGTAATTTTAAGTATATTGTATTAGTCTAATTTAGCATTAGAAGGGTTAAAAAGAATAAACCAGTGCAGAGAAAGATTAATTGTTCCTGTAGAAAACTCACAACCTTGACTTTTTTATTTTCGATAAGACACCTGTGACTAGCTATAGACCAGACTCCTACGCCTGTAGCAGCCTGTAGCCAGTAAAATCAACAAAAACCTATCTCTTCCTGCTTTATAATTAACTGCTGACCCCACCCCCCAATTCTGCATTAACCATATACTCTGTCCTTAGCTGTTCTCCCTTTAAACAGTGGGAGTTTTATAGAAAACCATAGACTACCACTCTCTCCTGTAGCAGGCCTCTCTCCCGGAGGCTGGGGTCCGACCTGTGGAGAAAAATGACTTTTAGTTGGTCAGGCACAGGGAGACTTTTTGCAGACTGAAAGCCTGGAGGGCCTCCTGAAAGAAAAGATCTTTAATCCAGTTACAGATGCTGTCACAACAGGATGACAGAGGAAGGGAACGACCAGGTTATGTCCTCTATGAGGATTCCAATAAATAACTGAAAATGGCAAATCAAACAAAGACAACAGGCTGTACACGACACAAACCAGGGTTAACGGGGTCTATAGACAGTTAATAACTTTTACAGACAGGGACAGGGCCCGTATGTATTTCTCAGCCCAGCGGAGCTGTAAGCCCTGCCCTTGGAAGTCTCCGATCACCAAAAGAGATAAGAAAACCATAAATAATAAGTTCTTGAAATTTACCACCTTGTTAATTTGCTAGGCAAATAGTTACCTTGAAAGACTTTTCTTTTGCTCTTTTTTATAAGTAATCTGAGAACCAAGCCATCTTGGAACCTAGCCAGCCTTTGTTTTAGCCTTAGAACTTCAAAATTCTAATTTAATACAGTAAATTTACAAATTAGAGTAAAACTGAAATCTTTACTTATATAAATATAGTCAGACATTCCTATTAATAAAATAGACAGACCTCCTCTCTGACAGAGGCAAAAGACTCTGAGAAAAAAAACAATTCTCGCAGCTGCAAGAGACCTTTTGCGCTTCACCACAGGGAGTCCATCCCACCTCTAAACAGACTTTAGAAAGATATAACAAAACACACACATTTGTACAGCCAGAAGGCACAGAGTAGCTTTTGCTTTATACAGACCAGTTAACGAGCAGATAATTATGCAAAGACAGACAAATACCCATACTCACACTCTCTCAGTAGACTAGCCCAACTGGAGCTAAGCAGGTAAAGGAAACAATGCCCAACTCCCCAGATGGGCATGGGGCACTCCTGGCACATACACCCCAGAACAGAATTCTCGACCAACATCTTGGTGAGAACCTACCGAGGAGTTAAGACTGCGTCCAGTCCCTCCTCTCCATAGCAGATTGGCCAGTCCCACACACAAGCAAACAGCAGAATGAACTCATAATTCCTTAATCGAATCCAAATCTATTCACCTCTGAAGTCCCACATTTATGTACCAGACAGCCCAAGTTTTGACTTCTACCAGATATTTACCCAGAGTTTAAAATACACTTTACCCACTCCTAATTCCTGACCTGAGGAGCCCGCTCTCACCGGATACTCACTCAGAATTTAACCAACAATCCACCCAATTCCTGATTTGCCTGAGGAAGCTGTATGGCTTCCAGGGAGGTGATCAAGCTCCCCTTCCACTCACTTGGAGTGGGCTGAACTGACGGGGCCCCTACCTTACTGATTCTGTCAACAGGTCCAGAAGTGTCTGTCCACTCTCTCCAGTTGCTGGCCGGGTCCTGGGCTGAGGTCCAAGAGTGCCCGGAGTCCCCCGGTTCAATTCTGCTAAATCAGTAGAACGGCGCCTCCCGGAGGCCTATCCGGCATTCCCAGTCCTCAAACCCAGTCCACACCAGAGGCCAAAAGGCCACATATAGGTTGGTTTTTCCCGGTCAGGGAACCAATAATGTTACAGAAAAACCGGAGAAGAACCAAACAACACTTAGAGAGATGGAGTTACATTTATTACACGCGTGGACCCAGAGGAAAATGTTTCTCAAATTCTGGGTGAAATTACACAGCAAGTTTCCTGTATTTATATGATTTGACCTTCTTTGTCTCCCAAATATGGTTTTTTCTGGTTCCCTTTGCAAGTTCTTAAAGGGCCCTATGTGCTAGGACTTTGTGACCTCAACCAAAGGCTTGGCCTGATGCCAGCACTGATAACTTCGTCTGGAGAAGGTTGAATGGCCTCTATGAAATGGGAGTAGTCTTATTTTCCTTATAATTTAAGGCAGCAAGCATTTACAGAAGCCAGAAGTTGCAGGGTTAAAATTTCAAAGTTTTTATATAAGATGGATACATCATTATGATTAGGTTTGTTAATGAATAGAGAACAGACATAATATGCATCACTTTTGTTTCAAGACACTTAAAAGCAATTAATGCCTCCTCCATCACTCTCTTTTCCTGCTACAGTAAATGTGGGATCCTTACATTTACAATAAAAGATAAAATGATGTAGGTAGTGTGGCCACTAAATGACTCCATGGAGAAGAGTCTCTGTTGTCTCTGGGAACATAATGAAATTAATTTCTATTGCTTAGGTCACTGATGTAGTTTTGCATTTTGTGGTTATCCATCCAAATTGTTCTGTGTGCTGAGAATCTGGGCCATAGCCAGGAAATGTATGGAAACTTTTGCTCCTATGTTCTTAAGGTTTTCCAACCAGTAAGAAACAAACAAAAATAAAATTGTCAGTCTATGAACATTCAGTAGCATTTGTTAGCTAAGTACAGAGTGTGCTTGTGTTTGTTTGGTTTGATATAAAGAACAGAAAATTCTCTCAACTCAATGTTCTCACAGAAACACGGAAATACAGTAGGCTCCCTTATCCACAGGATACACATTCCAAGACCTTTTCCCTAAGGAAGTACTTCATGTTTCTCTTTGAGATGTCTCAATCGCCAGCATCACTGGTCCTATGCTGTGGAGCCATTATTAAAATACCTAGAAGTTGCTTGAAAATGAGCACTGGGATACCATGACATTGGGTCTACTAAGCCAAATGGCTGCTAAATGAGTAAGGGGTAGGGAACCCTGGACAAAGAAGATTCAAGTCCAGAATAGGATGGAGCAGGTCAGCATGAGATTTCATCGCATTACTCAGACTGTGGTGCGATTTAAAACTTATGAAGTATCTGTTACTGAAATTTTCCATTTAACATTTTCAGACTGCAGGGAACTAAAACTATAAAAAGAAAAACCTTGGATAAGGGGTGACTACTGTAGAAAACCCCAGATGCCCTGCATTATGCCCTTAATATTATAAACAACAGGAATCAGTTTTCAATTCCTATAAAAGCAGCCAGATAGTTGTAGATTCAACTTCTCTACCAACATTCCTAAGTACAATATGGATTCCTTAATAATAGAAAAGAATTTAAAAAATAATACATGTGCAAATTATCAAAGAGTAACTTCTGTATGTTTAAGCAAAGGAAATAGAAGTTGGCTTCTGAAAGGTCATAGTGATATTTGCAACAGCCATTTGCTTCTATAAGAATAGGCACCATTTTCCCATGCTTGCCAATAAAACTATTTTCTATTTTAAAGTGGAGTCTTCTTTTTTTATATATATTTTTATTGATTTTATAGAGGAAAGGAGAGAGAGAGAGAGAGAGAGAGAGAGAGAGAGAGAGACATTAATGATGCAAATCATGGATCAGCTGCCTCCTGCATGCCCCTCACTGGGGATCAAGCCCAAAACCTGGGCATGTGCCCTTGTCAGAATCAAACCTGGGACCCTTCAATCTGCAGGCCAACACTCTGTCCACTGAGCCAGACCACCTAGGGCTAAAAGCATAGTCTTGAAGGGTTCAGAATAATATATATATATATATATATATATATATATATATATATATATATATATATATATATATATATATATATATATATATATATAATTAAGATAATAAAAACAGACCCAGGTCTACTGAGACCTTGCCCTGAATATGACAAAGCAGCATTTCCTATTTTTCTTTTGTTTCTCTTTTCCCATCACATTATTTTATCAGTCATTTTGAATACAGATAATACCTGGGGAACTTTACAATATATATTCAGAGGAAAATATAAAATAGGAATTAGACATTTGACAAAAGCTTTGAGGAATTCATATAAATCTAAGAGTTAATTCAACAATCAACGAATGTTGAAAATCATTGCGCTGTAGGCTTTCAGACTCTGATACTCGGTACCAATGCTATTCAGCCTTCCCCCACGAAGGGTGGAGCTCTTCTTTAATTCCACTAAAGCTGTGAGTCACAGAGAGACAATCAGCCATTCCATGGCTTCATCTTACAACATTTGTTGGACTGAATTTTCCTGAAAACTCTTATCCCAGGAGGAAAACAACAAAACAAAGAGGGCTCATAAAACTGGTTTCAAAGTTTAGTTCTTAGAGTACCTCTGCCTCTGACCCCGGCCTCAGAGCCTCTTTCCCATTTCTCGTTCTGTTTGCACTTCTATGTCCTGTTTACCAGAAGGTGAAGCTCAACAGCTGCAGCCATGTTGAGAGTATTCTGCTGAAGATAGAATCTGGCTCTCTGGGCATCTTACTCTATAGTCAAAGCCAGGAGTGAGCCAGGGCTTTCCTCAGACCTTACATCTCAGGTTTATTGTTTTGTTTAAGGGAAAGGTTTTTATGTGTTTTATTGTGTACTTGAGAAATGTGCAAAATAACATATTGAATTATCTCAGACTTTAGGAAAGACACATTTTTTAAATTTTGTTTTATTGCTTAAAGTATTATAACACATGTTAGATAGGTCTCCATTTTTTCCCCTTGGCCATCCCCCTTTCTCCCCTACCCCCCAATGTCTTGTGTCCATTGATTATGCTCATATGCATGCATGCAAGTCTTTCAGTTGATCTCTTAACTCCCCCCACACCCTCCCCAGCCTTCCAGCTGTAGGTTGACAGTCTGCTCAATGCTGTTCTGCCTCTGTATCTGTTTATGTTTATCAATTTATAATGGTCTTTATTATCCATAAATAAGTGAGATCATGTGGTATTTTTCTCTCATTGACTGGCTTATTTCTCTTAGCATAATGCTCTCCAGTTCCATCCATGCTGTTGCAAATGGTAAGAATTCCTTCTTTTTTACAGCAGCATAGTATTCCATTGTGCAGATATACCACAGTTTTCTAATCCATTCATCTGCTGATGGGCACTTAGGCTGTTTCCAAATCTTAGCTATGGTAAATTGTGCTGCTATGAACATAGGGGTGTATATATCCTTTCTGATTGGTGTTTCTGGTTTCTTGGGATATATTCCCAGAATTGGGATCACTGGGTCAAATGGGAGTTCCATTTTTAATTTTTTGAGGAAACTCCATACTGTTCTCCACAGTGGCTGCACCAGTCTGCATTCCCACCAGCACTGAACGAGTGTTCCTTTTTCTCCGCATCCTCGCCAGCACTTATCGTTTGTTGATTTGTTGATGATAGCCATTCTGACAGGTGAGATGATACCACATTGTTGGTTTGATTTGCATCTCTTCTATAATTAATGCCTTTGAGCATGTTTTCATATGTCTTTTGGCTTTCTGTATGTCTTCTTTTGAAAAGTGTCTATTTAGGTCCGTTGCCCATTTTTTGATTGGATTGTTTATCTTCTTTTTGTTAAGTTGTGTGAGTTCCCTGTAAATGTTGGATATTAAACCCTTATTGGTGATATCATTGGCAAATATGTTCTCCCATACAGTGGGATGGCTTTCTTGTTGTTTGTTGATGCTTTCCTTTGCTGTGCAAAAGCTTTTTATTTTAATGTAGTCCCATTTGTTTATTTTCTCTTTACCTTCCATTGCCCTAGAAGCAGTATCAATGAAGAAATTCCTTCGGCACATGTTTGCGATTTCGCTGCCTGTGTATTCCTCTAGTATTTTTATGGTTTCCTGTCTTAAATTTAAGTCCTTTATCCATTTTGAGTTTATTTTTGTGTATGATGTGAGTTGGTGGTCTAGTTTCATCTTTTTGCATGTATCTGTCCAATTTTCCCAACACCATTTATTGAAAAGACTGTCTTGACTCCATTGTATGCTTTTGCCTCCTTTATCAAATATTAATTGTGCATAGTGGTTTGGGTCAATTTCTGGGTTCTGTATTCTATTCCATTGATCTATATGTCTCTTCTTGTGCCAGTACCAAGCTGTTTTAAGAACAGTGGCTTTGTAATACAACTTGATATCTGGTATTGAGATCCCACCAACTTTATTCTTCTTTCTCCAGATTGCTGCAGCTATTCGAGGTCTTTTATTATTCCAGATGAATTTTTGAAAAGTTAGTTCTAGATCTGTGAAATATGCTGTTGGTATTTTAATGGGGATTGCATTGAATCTATAGATTGCTTTGGGTAGTATGGACATTTTGATGATATTGATCCTTCCAATCCATGAACACTGTATGTTCTTCCATCTGTTTATGTCTTTATCTCTTTTTTCAGAGTTCTGTAGTTTTTCACATATAAGTCTTTTACCTCCTTAGTTTTTATTCCTAGGTATCTTAATTTTTTTTGGTGCGATGGTAAATGGGATTGCTTTTTTAGTCTCTCTTTCTGTAAGTTCACTAATAGTGTAAAGAAATGTCATAGATTTCTTGGCATTAATTTTGTATCCTGCTACATTGCCGAATTCATTTATTAAGTCTAATAATTTTTGATGGAGTCTTTAGGGTTTTCTATGTACAGTTTCATGTCATCTGCAAGTAAGGACAGTTTTACTTCTTCTTTTCCAATTCGGATGCCTTTGATTTCTTCTTCTTGTCTGATTGCAATGGCTAGTATTTCCAGTACTATGTTGAGCAGGAGTGGTGAAAGGGGGCATGGCATCTCTGTCTTGCTCCTGCTCTTAGGGGAAATTATTTTAGTTTATGAACATTGAGTATAATCTTGGCTGTGGGTTTGTCATATATGGCTTTTATCATGTTGAGGAATGATCCTCCTATTCCAACCTTGCTGAGAGCTTTTATCAAGAAAGGGTGTTGAATTCTGTCAAATGCTTTTTCTGCATCAATTGATATGACTATGTGATTTTTTATCTCTCAATTTTTTTATGTGATGTATCATGTTTATTGATTTGCGGATATTGTACCATCCTTGCATCCCTGGGATAAATCCTACTTGGTCATGGTGTATGATTTCCTGATGTTCTGCTGGATCCAATTTGCTAGAATTTTGTTTAGGATTTTGGCATCTATGTTCATGAGGGATATTGGCCTATAGTTCTCTTTCATTTTGTTGTCTTTATTTGGTTTTGGTATTAGGGTGATGCTGGCTTCATAGAATGAGTTTGGAACTGTACCTTCCTCTTAAATTTTTTGGAATAGTCTGAGGAAGATAGGTTTTAATTCTTCCTTGAATGTTTGGTAAAACTCCCCTGTGAAGCCGTCTGGCCCTGGGCTTTTGTTTGGTGGGACCTTTTTGATGACTGCTTCAATTTCTTCCATAGTTATTGGCCTATTGAGATTTATAGAGTTTTCCTGATTGAGTTTTGGAAGATCATATTTTTCTAGGAATATGTCCATTTCCTCCAGGTTGTCTAGTTTGTTGGAGTAGAGTTGTTCATAGTATTTTTTTTAACAATTCTTTGAATTTCAGTGGGGTCTGTTGTTATTTCTCCTCTTTGATTTCTGATTTTATTTATTTGTGTCCTCTCTCTTTGCTTTTTGGTAAGCTTGGCTAGAGTTTCATCAATCTTGTTTATCTTTTCAAAGAACCAGCTCTTGGTTTAATCGATCTTCTGTATTGTTTTTTTGGTCTCTATGTCATTTATTTCTGCTCTGATCTTTATTATCTCCTTCCTTCTGCTCACTCTGGGCTTTTCTTGTTGCTCTCTTTCTAATTCTTTGAGTTGTAGGGTTAGATGATTTACTATCATTTTTTCTTGGTTTTTTTTGTTTGTTTGTTTGTTTGTTTGTTTGTTTGTTTTGAGGTACGCCTGTAGAGCTATAAACTTCCCTCTCAGGACTGCTTTCATTGTGCCCTATAGATTTTGGATTGTTGTGCTTTCATTCTCATTAGTTTCCAGGATGTTTTTAATTTCTTCTTTGATCTCATTAGTAACCCAATTATTATTTAGTAGCATGCTATTCAGCTTCCAAGTGTTTGAGTTTTTTGGATTGTTTTTGTTGTAGTTGATTTCCAGTTTTATGCCATTGTGATCTGAGAAGATGCTTGGTATGATTTCAATCTTCTTGAATTTGGGGAGATTTTACTTGTGGCCCAACATGTGGTCTATTTTTGAAAATGTCCTATGTGCACTTGAGAAGAACGTATATTCCACGGCTTTGGGATGAAATGTTCTGAAGATGTCAATTAAGTCCATCTGTTCTAGTAAGTCATTTAGGATTGCTATTTCTTTGCTGATTTTTTGTCTAGAGGATTTATCCAATGATGTCAGTGGTGTGTTTAAGTCTCCTACTATGATTGTATTGTTGTCGATCTCTCCCTTGATATCTTCCAGGAGTTTTTTTTTTTTAATGTATTTGGGTGCTCCTGCATTGGGTGCATATATGTTTATTAGGGTTATATCCTCTTGTTGTATCGATCCCTTTAGTATTATGAAGTGGCCTTCCTTATCTCTTGCTATGGCTTTCACTTTGAGGTCTATTTTGTCAGATATAAGAATTGTTACCCCTGCATTTTTTTTCCTTTCCATTTGTCTGAAAGATATTTTTTCCATCCCTTCACTTTCAGTCTGTGTGAGTCCCTTGTTCTGAGGTGGGTCTCTTGTAGACAGCATATATATGGGTCATGTCTTTTTATCCATTCAGCCACTCGATGTCTTTTGATTGGAGCATTTAGTCTGTTTACATCTAAATTTATTATTGAAAGGTACTTGTTTGAAGTCATTTCTATTTTTGTGCCTGTGTTCTTTCTTACTTTTTTATTTCTTCTTTTTACAGCATTCCCTTTAGCATTTCTTGCATTGCTGGCTTGGTAGTGATAAACTACTTTAGCTTTTTTTTTTGTCTGCGAAGATCCTGATTTCCCCTTCAATTTTGATTGATAGTCTTGCTGGGTAGAGTATTCTTGGATTCAGTCCTTTGCTTTGTAATGCTTTGTATACCTCCTTCCATTCCCTTCGAGATTGGTGTGTTTCTGTTGAGAAATCATTTGATAATCTGATGGGGGATCCTTTGTATGTAACTCTCTGTCCCTCTCTTGCAGCCTTTAAGATTCTCTCTTTGTCCTGTACATTTGCCAGCATTATTATGATATGACTTGGTGTGGGTCTTTTGGGGTTCTCTTGCTTGGGACTCTCTGTACTTGTGTAACTTTTTTCCTCCCCATATCTGGGAAGTTTTCTGTCATTATTTCCTCAAATAGATTTTCTAATCCTTGCTGCTCTTCTTGTCCTTCTTGCAGCCCTATTATGCATATGTTACTTCGTTTCATGTTGTCCCAAAGCTCTCTTAGGCTCTCTTTCTGCTTTTTAATTTTTTCTCCAGTTGCTGTTCAGATTGACCTTGTTTCTCTTACCTTATCTTCTAACTCACTAATTTGGTTCTCTGCTTCTTCTAGTCTACTGTTGAAACCTTCCATTGTGTTTTTGATTGTAGCTATATCACTTTTCATTTCTTCTTGGTTCTTACATAGGTTGTTGATTTTCTCATCCATCCAGTGAATGAATTGTGTAACCATTACTCTGAATTCTTTTTCTGTCATGTTGCATTTCAATTTCACTAATTTCCTTTCTTGGTGACTCCTCATTTTCTTTCCTCTGGGAATTGTGTCATCTTCCCATTCTGACTATCTCCAGAAGGTTCCAATGTTGAGTTGTGTGGGCCTGGGCCATTTGCAGTGGGAGCTTCTCACCACTTTAGTGTTGTTGAAGAGCTCCAATACTAAAATGTTTGGTTGTCATCGGTTGGTGGGAACCAGGCTCACTCAGAGTCACTGTTGCCAGTGCTCAGTGTGGCCTTGGGTGCGCACTTAGAATCAGGGACCCCACCTGCATCAAGCTGAAACAGAGATCCCCTGGAGTGTGTTGAAAATCAGAGCCCTCTAGCGTGTGCCAGGAATCAGAGTTCCCCAAGAATCCAGTATTGGTGTCTCTGTTGCTTTGCACGGCCTCACATTGAGAATCAGGGTCTCTGTGTGCACATGCACCAAGAGTTGGAGTCACTGGCTCTTAGTGTGAATGCTCTGGGAGTCAGAGATCCTAGGCACATGTGATAAGTAACAGAGTCAAATCACTGATGCTTAGTGCTGCCTCCTGCCTGGACAATCAGGGACCCATTGCCTGTGCTGTGGAGAACAAGTTCCCAGAGTTCAGAATTCCTAGGCACCAATTCCTGTGTCATTCGCGCATTCCTAAGTACAGATACCCACAGCCCCATGCTGCAGGGAACAGGGCCCCAGTGTTCACGCATTTCTAGACACAGATTCCAGCTGCCCCATGCTGAGGGGAACAGGTCCCCAGCATTCGCGCGTTTCTATGCACAGATTCCAGCAGCCCCATGCAGAGAGGAACAGGTCCCCAGTGTTCGTGGGTTTCTAGGCACAGATTCCAGCCATCCTGTGCTGTGCGGGGAACAGGTCCCCAGCATTCACGTGTCTCTAGGCACAGATTCCCACCCCATGGTGTGGGGAATAGTTTATCAGAGTTTCTGAGTTCCCAGTCTCAAATTTCCATAGCCCCGTGCCAAGGAGGAACAGTTTCTCAGATTTCCAAAGTTCCAAGGCTCAAATTCATGTAGCCTGAACTTGGTGCTGCCTGAGAGCCTGTGGGGAGGGGAATGGGCTCTGTTACTCACAGAGGTCTGCTGCTGGGATGTCTGGATTCTTGGTGTCCGTGGGTCTGTAGCTGTGGTCGCAGGTCTCTGTCCCCAGTGGTTGCAGGGTCCTAGTTTGTGTCTGAGACCAGACTGGGTGGCACTGAGGCCAGGATCCTAGTCACAAGCAGCTCTGTTTCTCAAGATGGCATGGTATCTGTGCCTGTGCTGGCCACTCAGGAGTTTCTGTGCTGGGAGCAGGGCTCCGCCGTCTAAGACTGGCTTGTTTGGCAGCCCCTCAGAATACCTGCAGAATCTAACTGTCCCTAGCTCATACACACACACACACCATAATGTCCACACACTCCTCTATTGCTCCCTGGCTCTCTCACACTCTCTCTCTCCCTACCTTCCTGCCGGTCGCCATCTTTTCAATCCTCGCAATTGGCCACTCTTTGGAAAGACACATTTTCTCTTGAAATTTCTGGACCCTTAAAAACAGAAAATACTGCCCTAACTGGTTTGGCTCAGTGGATAGAGTGTCAGCCTGCAGATTGAAAGGTCCCAGGTTTGATTCTTGTCAAGGGCATGTACCTGGGTTGTGGGCACATTCCCAGTAGGGGGTGTGCAGGAGACAGCTGATTGATGTTTCTCTCTCATTGATGTTTCTAACTCTCTATCCCTCTCCCTTTCTCTCTATAAAAAATCAATAATAAGCCCTAACTGTCTTGGCTCAGTGGCTAGAGCATCAGCTTATGGACTCAAGGGTCCCAGGTTCAATTCCAGTCAAGGGCATATACTTGGTTATGGGCACATCCTCAGTAGGGAGTGTGCAGAAGGCAGCTGATCAATGTTTCTCTCTGATTGATGTTTCTAACTCTCTATCCCTCTCCCTTCCTCTGTAAAAAATCAATACATTTTTTAAAAAATCAATAATAAAATATATTAAAAAAACATAAAATATTAAAATTATTATTAAAAATATGCATCAGAATTTTTACCTGAGTTATCACTTAATACTGTTTAAAAAGACTTATGGGGGAGGAAGAACCAAGATGGTAAGGTAAACCCCTATACTTGATGCCTCTCACAATCACATCACAATTACAACTAAAAGGCAGAATAACGACCACCCAAAGCCATGGGAAAACTGGCTGAGTGGAAGTTCCACAACTAGAGAGGTGAAGAAAGCACATTGACACTGGTAAGAAGTGTGAAGGCACGGAAAATGCTGTTACCTGGATGTGTAGCTCTTTCAATCAAGAGGAAGATATAAGCTCCTGCTTGCTCTGAACTCCAGTTCTGGGTGAGACTCTGGGGGACTGAGACACATACAGGGAGAAACTGGACTGTCTGACACTGGGACAGGAACATGATGGCAGCTTTCTCTCAGAGGTGCTCAAAGCAATCATTGTTCTGCACAGGGTGCGTGGGATGCAGAGACCCGGGGACCTCTCCAGTGCAGGGCTGACTGGCAGTCATTGCTGTTTGCTCCGCCTTGGTGATTCCCAGAGACATCACCACACCCAATTTGCAACCCTACCCAAATTGTGTGCATTGGCTTTTGCATATGAATGGCCCAAACTTTCTCAGCCTAAAACCTGTCAAACTTCACGTGGGTCAGAGAGCCCCAGAGTTTCCAAGGCTCAGCAACAACAACCGGCCTTGCTTCACAGCTGGGCCTTGTCTGGGCACTTCCATACAAAGAGAAGGAATCTTCAGATCTCTCTGTAGCTCCTACTGGGCAGCCCCAGACAGTGGCTGACCTTGCACCTCTTTGGAGATCCAACAGCCAGTGTACCCAGTGGTCAGAGTGAGACCATACCGGATTACAACTCTTCACATCCATAAGAAACACACTCGGGGGCAGACTCAGTGAACACCAAAGCCCCACTGAAGCAAGTCCTGCTCCATAAGGGTGTCTCCTGAACAAAAGATCTTCCAGTATAGACACAGCTGGTCATCACTTGACCTGGAGGCCAATTACTCCCAGTGATACCAACAGAAATCAAGGGTTAACTACAACAAGACTGTGCAAACAGCCCACAGAGGGGTACAAAAGAATGTCCACCTCAGGTAACAAGGAAGACTGAGCCACTGGGCCCTATAGGACACCTACCACACAAGGATAATCTATCAACTTAAGCAGATTTAGAAGCTACCCAGTACATAGAAACAAACACAGGGAAGCAGCCAAAATGCAGAGACAAAGAAACATGTCACAAATTAAATAAATGGTTGAAAGCAAAATAGTAGATATAGAGTTCAAAACCACAGTTATAAGGTTACTCAAGAATATTCTAGAAACTTCCAAGAAATTTAGTGAGACCTTCAAGGCATGAAAAAGGACCAATCAGAAATTAAGCATATACTGACTGAAATAAAGAATAATATGCAGAGATCTAACAACATACTAGAGGATCCCAAAAATCAAGTCAAATATTTGAAATATGAAGAAGCAAAAAACACCCAACCAGAAAAGCAAAAAGAAAAAAGAAACAAAAAATATGAAAATAGTGTAAGGAGCCTCTGGGACAACTTCAAGTGTACAAACATAAGAATTTTAGGGGTGCCAGAAGAAGAGAGAGAGCAAGATATTGAAAACCTATCTGAAGAAATAATGACAGAAAACTTCCCCTATCTGGTGAGAGAAATTGACTTATAAGTCCAGGAAGCACAGAGACCCCAAACAAAAGGAATCCAAGGAGGACCACACCAAGACACATCATAATTAAAATGCCACGGGCAAAAGACAAAGAGAGAATATTAAAAGCAGCAAGAGAAAAGCAGTTAGTTATCTACAAGGGAGTACCCATATGACTGTCAGCTGATTTCTCAACAGAAACTATGCAGGCCAGAAGGGAGTGGCAAGAAATATACAAAATGATGAATAGCAAGAACTTACAACAAAGATTACTCTACCCAGCAAAGCTGTCATTTAGAATTGAAGGTCAGATAAAGAGCTTCACGGACAAGAAACAGCTAAAGGAGTTCATCATAACCAAACCGGTATTACATGAAACTAGGGACCCGGTGCACAAAAATTTGTGCACTTGGTGGGGGTGGGCGGGTCCCTCATCCCGGCCTGTGCCCTCTCACAGTTTGGGACCCCTCGGAGGATGTCCCTCGGCCCCCAAGGCTGACCAGCCGCCTGGAATCCATTGGGGCACACAGCACACAGGGAGGCTACACCGCCTCCCTGTGTGCTGTGTGCCCCGAATGTGCCTATTTCCAGGCCTCAGCCTAGGGAGCGGAGCTGGCTCAGTTCCTCCACCCCCGAGGCTGCCCTGCCACCTATAATCCATAACCAGATCTATTTCAGGTCTCCATTGCTGGCGCCCTGCTCGTCCCCTGGTGGTTGCGGCCTATGCGTTGTGCAGCTTCTCCTGGGCTGTGGCCTCTGCCATCTTGGCTGGGTTAATTTGCATACAGCCACTCTGATTGGCTAGTGGGTGTGGCTTACCCATCCCAAAGAGAGGCTTAATTTTAATATTCCGCTTTTATTAGTTTAGATGCTGAAGGATATTCTCTAAAAAGAGGAAGAAGAAGTAAAAGGTAAAGAGAAAAACTTATGAACAACAAAATGACAACAAATACATATCTATCAACAAGTGAATCTAAAAATCAAATGAATAAAAAATTTGATGAACAGAACAGACTGGTGAATGTAATAGAATCAGGGGCATGGAAAGGGAGCAGACTGACAATTCTTGAGGGGAAAGGGCTGTGGAGAGTGAGGGAAGAGATTGGACAAAGAGCTTACACATATGGCAAGGTCAGTTTTGGGGGAGGAGGTTAAAGGCCTAGAGTGGGGTGGGAACCAGGTGGAGGGGAGCTATGGGGGGGGGAGAGGAACATACATTCTTAAAAGAGCAGTACTGCATGAGCTGGGGGGTAGGGGTGGCCAGGGAGAGGTCAATGGGGGAAAAAGGAGACTTATGTAATACTTTAAACAATAAAGATTTTTTAAAAAAAAGACTTATGGAGGAAAATAGAAATAATTAAAAACAAAACTCAAATTATCAATACTTAGAAACTAAAAAAAAGATGTTTTTGGAAAGCCAAAGTAAAATAAAAAAGAAATGATGGAAAAATATTATTTAATTTAAAAGTGCAAAATTAAAACACATAAAAATGAAGTGTTGAAGATATATGGTGATTATAATAAAACTTTAAGTATAGATTCAAAAGAAGTACTGCCCTGGCCTGTGGTCCTTAGTGGTTAGAGCATCAGCCTGCATACCTAAGGGTCACAGTCTAGATTCCCAGCCCAGGGCAGGTATTGGGGTTGCAGATTCAATCCCAACCCTGGTCAGGTCTCAGGAGGCAACCAATCAATCCATGTGTCTCTCTTATATCAGTGGATATTCCCCACCCTCTCTCTTCCTCCTACTCTTTCTTTAAAAATGAATGGAAAAAAATATCCTCGAATAAGGATTAACAAAAAAACGTATTAAATAAATGAAGATATACTATGTTTTTACATGGGGAATTACATTAATTGTATGTTCAATCCAGATGTATCTACAAAATTGCAAAAATCCAAACATAATTTTGAATTTTATAAATAATTATGCTATTACCTAGAAAATTTATAACAATTGAAAATTGTCAGAAACATTTTTAAAATGAAGAGTTAATGAGAACAAATTGCTCATCTAATCTAATAAAAGTGTAATATTAAAATTGATCATTTCTTCAGGATGCCTAAGCCATGCCCACCAGCCAATCAGAGCGACGGTATGCAAATTATCCCAGACAAGATGGCGGGGGCCACTCACTGGGGTCCCAGCAGGGCAGACAGAAGACCACTGCCCGAGGATCAAGGCAGCAGCTCTGGGGTGGGAGGAGCGAGCTGGCTGAGGCCGCGGCCTGGAATTGATGACTGATCGCGGGGCTTAAGCCTCCATGTGCCTGCCCCGAGATTGGTCCATTCCAGGCGGCAGGAAGCCTCTGGGGCTTGGAAAGCAACCAATTGCAGGCGGGGGGCGGGAGCAACCCAATCCTGCCCAGCCGCTCGCAGGGGGGCGGGGCCACCTTGCCCACAGATGGATAGCTGCACAGTGGGCATGGCAGCCCCACCAGGGTCCCCTTGCTTGCCCTGCGGTGTCAGGTCTGGTAAAGCAGCTCACAGGGACTTGGCATCAGATCCTGTGCAGCTGCTCACAGGGGGACGGGGCCACTTTGCCCTATTGCGAACTGTAGGAGGTGTAACTTATGATACATTTTGTAAAGCTGCTAAACACCGAGGATTATTACTTGATGACACTATCTGGAAAGATACGATTGATGATGCAATCATCCTTAATATGCCCAAAAAATTATGGCAACTTTTTGTATACATATGTGTGTTTGGATATCCTTCTGCTGCAGAGAAATTATGGGATAAGAATAAATCTCATTTTATTGAAGATTTCTGTTGGAAATTACATCAAAGAGAAGGTGCCTTTTTAAACTGTGAAATGTATACCCTTAATGAAATACAGGAGGTACTCACATTGCATGGAATGAAATGTTCACATTTCAAACTTCTGGACTATCCTTTATTAACAAATACAAATACATGTTATGAATCCTATGAGCGACAACAGCCTGAGGTTTTGATAAATTCTCTGAATGATGAACAGTTGGCAGCTTTTCAGACTATAACTTCGACCATCAAAGATCAAACTGTACACCCCAAATGCTTTTTCTTAGATGGTCCAAGTGGTAGTGGAAAAAACATATCTGTACAAAGTTTTAATACATCATAGTAGAGGTCGTGGTGGTACTGTTTTACCCACAGCATTGGAATTGCTGAAAATTTACTTCTTGGTGGAAGGAACTTTCATTCCCAATATAAATTACCGATTCCATTAAATGAAACTTTAGTTTCTAGACTCGATATAAACAGTGAAGTTGCTAAAACTATTAAAAAAGCCCAACTTTTCATTATTGATGAATGCACCATGGCATCCAGTCATGCTATAAACACCATAGACAGATTACTGAGAGCAATTATGAATTTAAATGTTGCATTTGGTGGGAAAGTTCTCCTTCTTGGAGGGGATTTTCTACAGTTTCTGAGTATTGTACTGCATGCTATGTGATCGGCCATAGTACAAAGAAGTTTAAAGTACTATAATGTTTGGGGATGTTTCAGAAAATTGTCTCTTATAACAAATATGAGATCAGAGGATTCTGCTTATAGTGAATGGTTAGTAAAACTTGGAGATGGAAAACTTGATAGCAGTTTTCACTTAGGAATGGATATTATTGAAATCCCCTGTGAAATGATTTGTAACAGATCTATTATTGAAGCTACCTTTGGAAATAGTATATCTATAGATAATATTAAAAATATATCTAAATGTGCAATTCTTTGCCCCCAAAATGAGCACGTTCAAAAATTAAATGAAGAAATGTTGGATATATTCGATGGAGATTTTCACACATATTTGAGCGATGATTCAGTTGACTCAACAGATGATGCTGAATAGGAAAATTTTCCCATTGAATTTCTTAATAGTATTACTCCTTCGGGAATGCCATGTCATAAATTAAAATTGAAAGTGGGTGCAATCATCATGCTATTGAGAAATCTTAATAGTAAGTGGGGTCTTTGTAATGGTACCAGATTTATTATCAAAAGATTACGACCTAACATAATTGAATCTGAAGTATTAACAGGATCTGCAGAAGGAGAGGTTGTTCTGATTCCAAGAACTGATTTGTCCCCATCTGACACTGGCCTCCCATTTAAATTAATTTGACGACAGTTTCCTGTGATGCCAGCATTTTCAATGACTATTAATAAATCACAAGGACAAACTCTAGACAGAGTAGGCATATTCCTACTTGAACCTGTTTTTGCACATGATCAGTTATATGTTGCTTTCTCTTGAGTTTGAAGAGCATGTGATGTTAAATTAAAGTTGTAAATATTTCATCCCAAGGGAAATTAGTCAAGCATTCTGAAAGTGTTTTCACTCTTAATGTGGTATACAGGGAGATATAGAATAAGTTTAATCACTTTATCAGTCATTGTTTGCATAATGTTGTTTTTATATCATGTTTTTGTTTTTATATTGTGTTTTTGCTGTTTTTATATGATGTTTTTGTTTTTTATGTCTTTGTTATTCTTATATCATTTTTATTGTTTATTTATTAATAAATTCATATATTATTTTCATATACATTTTACTCATTTCCTTTCATCTCTCATACTTATATAGAAAAGGCAAATAGCAACATTAACATATTTCCTCTAATTAATTCCCTTTTAATGTGCACGAATTTTGTGCACTGAGCCGCTAGTCAAATATAAAATGCATTATAATACCATTTTAGTTTAATAAACATTGTTCTGGTTCAGAAATAGTTCAAGTAACCAATCAATTAAATATAAGAATATTCTATCTGATAAATGTTGCATATGTTGCATTGCATTTTAAATAAAGGACATTTTATAAAAATGCATATTTTATATATAATACATGGTGTTACTGACAGTGTGAATTAAAAAATCACTCTCATATGTATACTGTGCAACTAATTACGTTAGCCAACCAGCAAAATAAAAAATAAAATAAAACCCAACAAAAATTCAACTGGACATTTATATCAAATATTAAATACTTTCTCTCTTCATTACTATTATGTACTTTGGGACTCTATTAATAATTTAGATATGGTAACTTCTTCACAGATATGATCTCTCTTGGGAGGCTGTTAAATGAAACTAACTGCTTAATGAATAAATCAGTATTGGAGACCAAAGTTATAACTAATGACTTGAAAACGTAATGATGTCATTTATGCAATCCATCTTATTCAATAAAAAATGTTGATGAACCTGGACATGTAATATTAATAATTCCTTAGGACTTACAGTAGCTAAACTGTGTTACAAAATAAGCTTTTTTTGTATAGTGAAGATAATTATTGCCATCTTACAAGGTATCATTTTGATTAAATGTCATAAGGTATGAAAATGTCTGATAGAATACCTAAAAGGCACCCATGACAATTACACAATTCATATGTGAGCTTGATAAATGAGATGATATTATTGCCACCTGTGTAGTTCCTGTTGTTATTCTAAATTTATAAATGGTAATATAAGTCTTTCTGAGATTTAGTATTTCTCAAGTTTATATATCTCATAATGCACAAAGCCAGAATTGACACTGGCAATTCTAAATGGCAGTCGTTTAGTACTCTAGTATTTTTCATTCTAATAACTTAAATAACCAAATGAAAATAGAACATTTCAATATTACTACAGGTTTTATCTTTACCTTAGCATTACAACATTGCTTAAACATACATCAGACTCAAACTAAAGGAAAACATAGCTTCCAGTTGCTTTATTCTGCTCTTAAAAATATAGCTTAGGACTTCTTTTACTGTTTTTTCTTCATTATACTTTGGTTAGCATAATAACCTTTGTTTACTTCTCATCTACCTTTCTCAGTGAAGTGATATAGCTTTTAGCATTGATATGATGTTAGAGTCCTCCTCCTCCTCTAGATATATTGTACTTTCATATAAAAGGAAAACAGCTCTCAATAAAATAAATGTAAATAACACCACACATACAAAGTAATATTGATCTGTTAGTTATTCATCAAAAACCAACTTGTCTGGCTGATGACATTTTTGGTATAATGTCCTTAATAATTTCTAACAAACACGCAGAAATAGTGCATAATAGAGAAGCATGAAAGCATGTGATTGAGTAGGGATTCATCTTTTCATTCAATATATGTATTGAACTCTTTCTTATACTTGTCAGGTGCTCTGACCGTAGATGGGAGATGTAAAAAAACCTGTGAGAGTCCTGCATTAGGAAACTCAGGCTCAAGAAGAGCTCTAATTCTGCCACCCTGTAGTAAAATTAAATAACCATTTATTTTATAAAAATCACAAAAGTAAAAGAGGAACAGCTAAGTCTTATTGTCTCTAACTTGTTTTAAGAAAATAACAAAGGCAATGTTAATTGGAAAACGATCAATTTTCCTTTGGTATAAATTGACACGAGTCCAGCCTGAATCACACAATGTTAATTAATCCTGCAATGGATAACAGAAATTTATGTTAGGTATCTTTAGGAAGTAACTAAATTATGTTCAGAGACTGAAAAAACATTTTTATCTTAAACTAAGTTTAGGCCATGATCTTCTTGCTGATTGCTGGATAGAAACCTAGATAGAACATATAGCACCAATTCAGAGCTTAAATTACAAGTAAATTGGCTTTTTAAATTACAGTTTGATTGGGTTCAAAGTATATGTTCAGAATACAATAAGACATCAAGTATGATAATATCAATTTTCAAGGCTTTACAATATGAATAGTAATTTAATTTACCATAGCATTAAATTACATTTTATTTAATTAAAGTGGTCATTTCTATGTAGTCTTAGAATCTATTTTGCACTTTTATTTATTTACTAGGGACCCGTTGCACGACATTTGTGCACTGGGTGGGGTTTCCTCAGCCCAGCCTGCCTCCTCTCACATATTGGAAGCTCTGAGGGAGTGTCTTACTGATGGCTATGCCCGCTCCCTGCTCCCCTTGGGGAGTGGGCCTAAGCCACAGTCTGGCCTCCCTTTGTGGGAGGTGACCAGGCTAATCAGGGGAAACCACCAGCCCCATCACCCCACTGCTGCAGCTACTGCCAGTCACCACAGCCACCAAGGTGCTTTCATCAACATGGACTCCAGTCCCTTCATCATGAAAAAATGACAACTTTCTTTAGGAATTTTCAAGATCTGTCTTTTATAGGATATGACATTTCTTTCTTTTCTTTTTTTAATCCTCACCTGAGGATATGTTTACATTGATTTTTAGAGAATGTGGAAGAGAAGGGAAAAACAGAGAGAAACATCAGAGTGAGAGGAACACTTTGATTGGTTGCCTCCTGCACATGCCCTGACTTGGGCTCCAACCAGGGAGGAGCCTGCAACCTAGGTACATACCCTTGGTCAGAATTGAACCCAGACCCTGCAGTCGGCAGGCTGAGGCATTATGCACTGAACCAAACCGGCTAGGGCAGGATATGACATTTCTTAGCCCTCCAGCAGGGAACCTTCATTTTTTTCTCCAAGAGTGTGGTGAAAAACCCTAGATCGCCTTTAGGGATTCTTATTACCCAAGTTACTAAGAATATTACCAGTGGCATACAGGGAGCTTAACCAATGAGTGGTAAGAAAAGATATTTTATCTGTAGTTCACTCCAATGCCAGCTCCACCCCTGCCCAGGCCTGTAACCTCTGGCCAAGGCTATAGGACTGGGCAGGGGACCCCCAAACCTTGCTTTTCCAGCTCCACCAGTGCCCAGACCCCTGTGATCCCAGGCTCTGCCCCTGCCCCTCCAATAACTGGCTCTGTGGAGCCCAGGTCCCTGTGATCTCCAGCCTTGCCCTTGCCCAGGCCTGAGGCCTCTGGCCCAGGCCTTATGCCAGGGTAGGGCATCCTCATACTCCTCTGATCACCAGCTCCACCCTTGTCCATGCCTGAGCCCTCTGGCAAAGGCCTCTGGCCTGGGCAGGATGCCCTCAGCCCCGTCTGATAGCATCTTCCACCCCTCAGGCCCCCACCTCCCCGCCACCTGCCTTGCTAAAAGGCCTGACCACTTCAGTGGCGGGGATGAGCTGGACTGGGAGCCGGCATCTTGTGATTCTTGGGGTGGCCATCTTTGTCATGGAGTGATGCTTAATTTGCATATTACTCTTTTATTAGATAGGATATTTTTTGAATTTTATTTTTATTTTTAATTTAATCCCCGTGACTATTTTCATAACTGACCATTTATACTTCTTAATCCTTTTTCTCCTTTTTTGGACCATCTACCTAATCACTTTCTCATTTGGAAACCACCAGTTTATTCTCTGTTTTATTCAGTTTCTTTTTTTTTTCTTTTTGTCGTATATTTTGTTTTTTTAGATCCCACATGTAAGTGAAATCCTATAGTTAGTCTTTTTCTGACTAGCTTATTTCACATAGCACAATACCCTCTAGGTCCATCCACCTTGTTGCAAGTGGCAAGAAGAGATTATAAATTGGTGCAGAGGAGAAAACCAAGATGGCAGCATAGGTGAACACTGGAATTGCAGATGTGCACAACTATTTTAAAACAACAATGAAAAGAAAAAATGGACACCACCCAGACCCACAGGAAGGCTGGCTGAGTGGAAATTCTACAACTAGAAAGAGACTTAGACTCAGACGAGATCTGGAAATAAAGTGCAGAGGTATGAAGGGGCGCACGTGAAGGGGCTTGCGGAAAGGGCTGGCAGCATTTTGTACCGGAGGGAGGCACAAGCTCCAAATGGCTCTGAACTCCAGTTCCAGGCGAGTTTCTGGGGACTCAGAACCATACAGGGAGGAGCTGGACCTTCGGGCACCGTTGGGCACTGGGTGAAACTCCAGAGCGGCTTGAGACCCGGTGCCTCTTAGGGCAGGGCTGAGAATCGGCCATTGCTGGTTGCTCTGCCCTGTAGACTCCCGAGTCCCTGCCCCACCCAAGCTGCACACAGAGGCTTTTGCATATAAAAGGCTGGGAAGCCCCAGGAAGAAGCTAAAAATAGCACCTCCTTGGAGAAACAAGTGCCAGTGTACCCAGGGGTCTTGTACCAAAGCCCCACTGAAACAACTCTTGCCCCAAAAGAATGTCTCCAACACAGAAGTTCTCCCACTGTAGACACAGCTGATTCGCATAACCAAGTGGCTTGGAGGTCATTTCCTCTCAGTGATCACCTTACACAGAAAGCCACTCTATCAACCTAGGGAAGCAGTCAAAATGCAGAGACAAAGAAACAGATCACAAATAAAAGAAATGGAGGAAAGCAAATGACTGGATATAGAGTTCAAAACCACGGTTTTAGAGTTTTTCAAGAATTTTCTAGAAACCGCTGATAAATTTAGTGAGACCCTCAATAAATCTAATGAGCCCCTTGAGGATATGAAAAAGGACCAACTAGAAATTAAGCATACACTGACTGAAATAAAGAATATTATACAGCGATCCAACAGCAGACTAGAAGTTCACAAGAATCAAGTCAAAGAATTGAAAAACAAAGAAGCAAAAAA
>PVJC01022107.1:0-27598 GCA_004026665.1 Murina feae | reverse complement strand
CACACACACACACACACACACACACAGAAGGCGCCTGGCAGACTGGGGCCATCATAGGACATCCACTGAGGGGTCCCAGACTGTGAGAGGGCACAGGCCGGGCTAAGGGACTCCCTCCACCCCGAGTGCACAAATTTTTGTGCACCAGGCCCCTAGTCCTATATAATAAAAGGCTAATATGCAAATTGTCCCCTCAACCAGGTGTTCGACCAGGGGGCAGGGCCAGCTGGCCAACTGCTGTGGTCCCTTCCCCCAATCAGCCCCATCAGGGTGAGCTAGCCGGACTCCACCCCATGCATGAATTCGTGTGTCGGCTTCTAGTGTATTATAATTGTTTCCTTTCTCATATACATATTAATTTTTTTTAACACATTTTTTTGCGGGAAACGAGTAAAATCGGATCTACCAGGGAGACTGTCAATGGACATGAGGAAACATACATTGGAACCTCTAGTTGGAACTGGCAAAAATAAAAATGTTTTACGTTGTTGTCGTGTGTGTGCCGCTCATAAACTACGCAGTGAAACGCGGTACATGTGCAAGTTTTGTGATGTACCCCTGCACAAAGGAAAGTGTTTCAAACGCTACCACACAGTGAAGCACTATTAGGTTAAATATTTTTTTATAAGATCTGTTGAAAATTTCGAAAAAATATTGTAATTTTGTATAAATAAAATTATTTTTTATTGTGAAAGGGTGTTTTTTAATATGTTTACCTAGAATGTAGTAATTTTGTGTACATAAAAAATGCAATAACATATTTTGCAAAGTAAATAGAGACCTCTTTTTAAATTAAAACACTGAAAGTTTCATAGAAAAATATCCAATAGATCGAAAGATAGAAATATTTTATGGAAAGTCTAATTTTGGCGTGAAAATGTCAAAAAAGCCCCGCATTATGACACGATTTGGCAGGAAAATGCCCGATTACAAAGTGTTAAGATTACTAATTCCGTAGTCATTTACATATTTAATTTTCTTCTTTTAAAACATAATTTTTTTTTTTTTTAGAAAAAATATTTTTATTGCTTTTTAGAGAGGGAGGAAGGGAGAGGGAGAGAGAATCATCAATGATGAGAGAGGATCATTGATCAATTGCCTCCTGCACACCTCCTGCTGGGAATTGAACCTGCACCTTAGGCATATGACCTTGACCAAAATCAAACCCAAGAACTTTTGGTACGCAGGTCAAACCAGGCTCTCCACTGAGCCAAACCAGCTAGGTCAATTTACTTAATTTTCTATGTAAAATTTAAATCTACTTCAAATGCCTTAAAACTGAAGATGATCTAGCAGGTCCTTTCCTCCCTTCCCCCTCTTGGAGACATTCTTCCTGGAACCCTCTATCTTCCCATTTCATTTTGGACTGGTTGCTCTCAAGATCTGTTATACAATCTGTGTCCTCGACTTTTCCTTCAACACCATCCTCAGAATTTCCTTTGCCTGTCTTCTCCTTTGGATGGATCTTTTATTTCTTGGATCCTATGCTTTCTTTCCTTGTTTGTTGGTTTCCCTCACTTTGGTGGAGCATATCTTTCAGTAGCTTCTTGAGAATGTATGGGAACTACCTGCTGAATCTTGACTAATAGTTTGACTAGGTTTAGAAATTATGTACTGCCAGGTTTTTCATTGTCTTTTAGTTTCCATTATTACCATTGAGCAGTCCTACGCCAATGGATGGTTTCTAATTCTTTGTATTTGTGTCATCCTTTCTCTTTGGATGCTTTTAGAACCTTTATCATCTATGATATTCTAGAAACTCATAGTGGTGTGAAATCTCGGTGTGGATCTTTTTCTTTCATTATACCAGGCTCATTGTGGGCCTTTTCAGTCTTTGAATTTATATCCCTCAGTTCTGGCTGAGTATGCTACGCCATCTTCACTTGTAGTCATTTTATAAATCGGACAGTGCATAATTTCTAGCCTAGCCAAACTGTCAACCAAACAGAGTCTTCTTATTTACTCTTAAAAAAGAATAAACTTTTGGTATTCTTCTCAGTTGTCTGGGCCACGTGGGAGTCTTATGCAGACTTTACCCTAATCTGTTTCCAACCTTAATTGTACCTCCACCTGTGGAGGTTCTAATACCTCTAACACCACAGCCTTTCCAGTATTTTAGTTTGAGTAGGAAAAATGCTTTTATCACTAGATTCCAAAATATATAATAGCCAAAACATAATAGTTTATTTTTTATTAAGTAGCAGTACTAGTGGAAAGGTCAGTAAGACAGCCCTCCTTTATAGTCATTTAGGGACCCAGGCTGACAGTGACTCTTTTGTCTTCAACATGTGCTCTCCAAGAAGGTTACCCTAGAGGTCATCTCCATTCCAGCCAGTCAGAGGAGGAAAAGAATATGGAGGAGCGTGCACAGATTTTTATGGGTCAGATCTAGAAGTGGTGCATGTCACTTACACCCATATTCTGTTTGCTAGAACTCAGTCATATGGGCATGCCCAACTACAAGGAAGACTGGGAAGCATAATCTAGGCATCTGCCCAGCAAGAAGAAGAAAAGATGGGTTTTGATGAGAAACTGGCAGTCTTACCACTCTAGTCTTCTCTGAAGTAGAATAGTATGACACATTTAGCTTTCTCTAGTCGAGTTCACTTACCACTTTTCTGTCTACTTTCCAGATTCCACAATTTTTTCAGCATCTCTTTATAATTTTCTTTAATGTTCTCTTTGCTATTCTAGTTTTAGGCCTTTCTTATTCGTTGACTATCAATGATTTTAGTAACATTTTGGTTCAGAGCAGAAGTAAATGTGTAGTTATACTGTCATTAAAAACATGTAGCATAATAAAAATGTCCACAGAAACACATCTCTGAGGTTCATATGGGTTTATTGGTGAATTTTCAACTCTCAAACTATTCTATGAGTACTTTTAGTTATGAAAATGAATGAATAGAATTACATGTACTGACAGAAAAATACCTTTCATATGTTAAACAAAATATTTTGGAACAGTGTTATAGTATGATTTTATTTCTGCATATGTTTGTAACTGTATTACATTTTTAAAAAGAATAGACTTCTGCCTGGCCAGTGTGGCTCAGTGGCTGAGCATCGACCTATGAACCAGGAGGTCACGGTTTGATTCCCCGTCTGGTTGCGGGCTAGATCCCCAGTGTAGGATATGCAGGAGGCAGCCGATCAGTGATTCTCCCTCATCATTGATATCTCTGCTCCTCTCTCCCTCTCCCTTCCTATCTGAAATCAATTTTTTAAAAAAAATTTTAAAATAGATTGCTTTATTTTTTACAATAAAAAAAATAGATTGCTTAATTTAATGGCTGTTATTTATAGGGAGTGGAACTGAAAGGGGTTGAGAGGTTGGAGAACCTTTCCTTTTTAATTTTACGTGCTTCAGTGATGTATGAATATTTTATGTTGAGATGTATTTGAACCTTCTTTGGTTACTAAAGAAAGGAACAAATAAAGGAATACAGTCACCCTTCAGTATCCATGGTAGATTGGTTCAGCCCACCCGTTCCCCAATACTAAAATTCACAGATTTAGTCCCTTGAATAAAATGGGGTAGCATATGTATACAGGCTACAGCTGGGTATGCCTACATATCTCTTGATACATGTGGATTCAGCATAGTGTTCGGTGTGTGGCAAATTCAAGTTTCGCTTTTTGGAACTTAATGAGGTTTTTTTTCCCCCTGATTATTTTCAATCCACAGTTGGTTGAATTCGTGGATTCAAAGCCTGTGGGTATGGAAGGTGGACTATAGTCCTCAGGGCTAAATGCCCTAGAGCAGTCAAGTAAAATGAAGGCTGAAAAATACCAGATTTGGAAATCAGGAACTAATCATCGGTGCTCTGAGTTCAAAAGTAACTCATTGAAGAAATTTTAGGTATCAGGAACTAGATATAGTGATTTCAGCTTTTCTTTAAAAAGACCTCTCACGACAGGGTGTGATTAGAAAGAGGGTATAGAGTTGAGGAGGCAGGATCTGAGGTTTTCTCCCCAATACATGAGAATTTTGAGTATGTTTTATAACTTGTGGAGGAAGGATCCAGTAGGAAGGGAGGAAAATTTAAAAGAGAGATGACCTCAAGGAAAATAATTTTAGAACTTTCCTCTTTTACCTTATCTATCCAGTGGTGATTAGACTCCTCTGCAAGATTAAGAGTAACCAGATAACCCTAGCCAGTGTTGTTCAGTGGTTGGAGCATCAGGGCAAGTGCAGGAGGCAACCAATTGATATTTCTCACATCTTTCCCTCTCCCTCTCCCTCTCCCTCTCCCTCTCCCTCTCTTGCTTCCTGCCTATCCCTTCCACTCTCTCTAAAATTCAATGGAAAACAAATCCTCAGGTGAGGATTAACAACAACAAAAAAGAGTAACCAGATAAAGTGGTCAGCAAAATGATGTAGAAGAAAAGTCCCAAACTTTCTGA
Organism: Murina feae; assembly: GCA_004026665.1. NCBI lineage: Eukaryota > Metazoa > Chordata > Mammalia > Chiroptera > Vespertilionidae > Murina > Murina feae. The sequence continues at coordinate 23,191 of PVJC01022107.1, read as the reverse complement.
GTTGGACTTGACAGAAACAAACACCCTGCTATAGTATGATTTAAGTTGGGAATCCAGGCTTATTAATGAGAGAAATAAGAATGAAGAATTTCTGTTTCTTTTGAGGAGCAAAGCATTCTCCCAATGGCACATCAGGAAATCTGACAGAGTTAGCACTTCCTCTGGCTCCTTATCAAGTTAAGAAGCTCATTTTCTTTATAGTGTCTCTTTCTCTCCTTTTTCTCAAGAATACTAATTTAGAATCTGCTTTGCCAAGAATCAGTGTATTTCGGGAATATGTTTCTTCACCTCAGCAGGGTTACAGTGAGTCATGGCTCTGACTCCATTCTTCCCCAGAAATCTATAAGGTGCTGGAAAATGAAGACCTTCTCCTGTTCTTCCCCCTTCCCTGGGAAAGTTCTAGGCTTCTAAGAATGACTTTCTTGCCCTAACCGGTTTGGCTCATTGGATAGAGCGTCAGCCTGAAGACTGAAGGGTCCCAGGTTCGATTCCGGTCAAGGGCATGTACCTTGGTTGCGGGCACATCCCCCAGTAGGGTGTGTGCAAGAGGCAGCTGATCGATGTTTCTCTCTCAGCGATGTTTCTAACACTCTATCCCTCTCCTTTCCTCTCTGTAAAAAAAAAAAAAAAATATATATATATATATATATATATATATATATATACACACACACACACACACACACACACACACACACACACACACATAAAAGAAAAAAAGAATGACTTTCTTCCCCTTAGAACTGGAGTGCTACCTGGTATGTGATACATAGAAGCTATGGTTAGAAGCTATACTTTGAGGGATTCTGAATGTTTATGTAAACTAGGAATAAGATGCTTTGTGTAGAAATCTCTCAGGTAAGAAATTTCTTATCAAGAGGTAGCTTATACTTTCTAGAGGCCACTGTGGATAGAAGCAGTAGGGAATGGATATATTTGCCCTGGGAACTCTCCTAAGCTCAATCAAAGAGCCGATTTGAAATCAGAATTCCCATTCTGCTTTCTAACATTCGACATCCTGACACAGATACAAGGTCAAGTTAAGTCCCCCGCTTCTTGGTCAGTCTCTGCCCCTTGTATACTCCCACTTTTTGACCCATTGAAGAGACGGGCATGGATGGCAAGCATATGGCAGGAGCTGTCTTTTACTCCTGGAGATTCAAAGGATGTCAGTAAGGAAGATTCCTGTGGGTTCTGCCACGTTCCTAAGTGTGTCTCCTGAGAGGTTTGCTCAGCAGGTCTGAATTCCTGTCTTCCCACCCTATCCACCCATGGATGACTCACTCAGGCCTCAGGCCACTAGGACATATATATACATCTGGGTCCAAAAGATAAGACTGTATGGGAGTGAGACTTGAAATAGAAATAGGCAGAGCTTCTGGCAGTCAGTGCTAGGTAGGTTTCTTTGGCCTGTGGAAATAAGCTGCCCTTTCTGTCAGTCCCCTGGAAGATACACCTATTCCACATAGACTAAGGAAGATACACCTATTCCACATATTCTTTTTCTCTTGAAATACCCTTGTAAGGGGTGGGAAGTCAGTAGGCCCAGGAAGTCCAAATCACAAGGGTCCTTCAGTTCTCTTTAGCCACAGAATAGTCATTGGCCCCATCCCCATCTTTCAGTGTCCACCTGGCTCTTTCATTCAGAGTGGCCTGCTTGCAAATTGGTTTATAGTACCTGCTCTGACAGTACTAATGAAATCCCTACTTGAAGGAAGACTGCATAAGAAGCAGAGGTAGAGCTCAGTTCTGTGAGGCTCCTGCATTATTTCAGCAGCACCTGGGGGACAGGGAGAAGGGGAAATGACCCGTCATTAAGAAGCCTCTGCTTTCTGTTCCTCAAGCAACCGCATAACATTCTGCAGAGGCGCCTCATGGAAACCAACCTGTCTAAGCTCCGAAGCAGCCGTGTCCCGTGGGCCTCCAAGACCAACAAGCTCAATCAGGCTAGGTCTGAGGGACTGAAGAAGTCTGAGGATGATGACATGATTTTGGTTTCTTGTCAGGTAATGTTCTGAGAACAGCTTTTCCAGGGTTTTCTGGTGGGTAGGTTTTGGGCTCGTTATAATCAGAGGTGGGTCTCTCACCTCCAAATTGTAGAGTATGGGTCATATCATGGGATTCATAAATGAGTTTCAAGGAGGGCACTCCATGTAAGACAGAAAGTGTGTGCAGTATTTTGTGTGTGTGTGCATCCTTATGGAAAAAGGACCAAAAACATTCATCAGATTTGCAAAGGGCTATGTCACACACACTCACACACACACACACACACACACACACACACACTACTTGATATATAGAATGAAAAACTTAAAGTCCTTTGGGATCTTCTGTCATCTCTAGATTGAAAGGAAAAAGAGCCCCTCAAAGGAGACTTAGCAGTGGATAAAGATGAGACACTACAAACCCCTAATTGTGAAGATGCTCTCCAAACCTGCCTTTCACACGACATTCGCGGCTTGCTCTCTGGGTCTCCCTTCCCTTGCTCCCATTGAACAGTGTGTTTCCTCTCCACAGTGTGCTGGAAAGGATGTGAAAGCCCTGATTGACACAGGCTGTCAATATAATCTCATCTCTTCAGCCTGTGTGTATAGACTGGGGTAAGTAGCTACTTGTACTTGGTGGAATTCAGATGCAAATCACTCCGCCAGAGTCTATTTTGAGGTTAGAGATGGTGAGGTTCTCCACAGAGGCTCCAAGAGAAGTGTGCCAAGCTCAAATATCAGCTGGAACCAGTCCTTAGTAGGGGGACAGAGTGAGGGATCTTAGACACCTGGGAGAATTCAGTGAGCCGGGCAAGCCTCAGACTTTCCATTAACTCCCACCTCTATTAAGTTTTGAGAAAAGACATTGTGAGCTCTGGAGAGAATGTGAGATTCTTGGTTTATTGTGTGCTGTGCCCTGTTGCTGATTTGTGACCTGCCCAGACAACAGATTAGGAGGAGCTGTCCTGTTGATGTAACCCCGATGAGTAAAAAGCAGGGAATGTGGTTGGCTTTAGCTTAACTCAGGGTCCTTCTAAAGGTGACACTGCCTGTCCCAAAAAGCATCAAAGTGAACTTAGACTAGGACTGCTATTGCTGCCAGGCCTGAACCATCACAGGGGTAATTGAACCAATAGTGTCTTAGTGCCTTTTCTCTCTGTGAAAAATGTATGAGATCTTACTGCTGAGCTTGCTGGGTATTGCGTGTGAGGGGCAGACACTCTCAGAATTGAATGTCTTCAGTTCTGTGACAGATATATTCTTCTTCCTTCTCACTCCATCTGTACTTTCATTTCTTCTTCCTTCTCTTTCCTCCAAAGTACCAGATGGGCCCAAATTTGGGAGGATCAACCCAACATTCTTCTCCACTTCTGTATCCCTAAGTACAATAAGTCATCCCTTAGCCCAATTCTCTGCATTGAAACAATCACTAGAGTAGATATAATGGCCCATTTTAAATTACTTTCAAGATGTCTATATTCTTAGGTAGGGCTTGCACAAGATTTGATTTGTGTAATCAATGACCTCTGCTATATGACCTGTTTCATCTTGTTTCTACCCTGTCCTCAACCTTCACCATCACTGAGACTCTCTGAAGCAGCCTCTATGGGATTTATACATACAGGGTAGTGGGGGGAGTCCAGGACACAAGTGCTCTCGTGGGAAGAATCCGGAGCTTTTTAAATGTGAAAAGATGAGACAGTGCACCATGATGGTTCCAGAAAGACTAATCATGTCCTTGTGCATAATTAGGTAGCAGACTGCCATGATTCCAGACGAATTAATAACCATCTGTAACACTGCACTTGCTTTTCTTTTGGATGGATTATAACACCAAAGGATAGGAAATGGAGTAAAGCAAAAGTACTGGCACAGAAAGCCCATAATTAAGTATTTATCCACCAACCCATAATAGCTCGGGTGCTAGCTGTTCCAGTCACATTACATAACTGTGAAACCTTGGTGCTGTTTTTTTCCTTCTTCCTCTGTACAGACAAGTTAAATTAACTGGGACTTTCTCCATAATATTTCTTGCTGATATCAATATCAATGCACTTACTGACACTAAACATAGAGCCTAAGACTAACTGAGGAGGGTAGACTGAAATGAAAAAGACATAGAGAAAATTAGACATTGAACAGAGTATCTTCTAAAAGTAGAATTGACCTGCCCTCTCTGGGATCTGTTACTCACAAATGGGTAAAAGGACATGTTAACCAAACTTGCACACAGGTGGGAATGTTTGGATGCAGAATAGTGAGTCAACTCTTATTTTTATCAACGCACAGTGGCGTATCTCTTTGAGAACAGGCAGTGAATCTTTAGTTTTCTTTATATCCCCTCGCATGTTTAGGACAAAGTGCTGAAACAACAAGCATAGGCTGGCTAGCACTTTCTTGGTAAATTAATCCCAGGAAATCCTTGGAAAATTCCGACTATGTGTGAGAAGGTAGACATGGTCAGATTCCATCAGAAACCTCTGGTATCTTCTCCTCTGGTGCAGACTCAAAGAGCATGTCAAATCTCACAAGCATGAAGGAGAGAAGCTGTCTCTACCCCGGCATCTGAAAGTAGTGGGGCAGATTGAGCACCTAGTGATCACACTGGGCTCCCTTTGCCTGGACTGCCCAGCAGCGGTGGTTGGTGAGTAGAACTGGGGACCTGATCTATGGATCCTAATGTAAATTCTCTCCCTACTTCTAATGAGATCTCATGCCTGTAAATATTGACTTCTTCAAAATCCCAGGCTTTAAATTTTCTGTACTATAGACCTTGTCCCAATTTTTGCCTTCCATAGTACCAGTTGGACCCTGGTCTACATTCAAGGCAAGGTGAGAATTACTCTTTAAAAAAAGGGGAGGCAAGACAGCAAACATTTTTTGTGCCAATGAAAAGGATCCTTCAGAGATTTCCACGAGCTAGTTTGAGACAGAGGGCAAGATCTTCTTATTCCTTTGCCAAAAATTCCTTGGTAATTTCCCACAATCTCATACTTTCCATCATGTACCCTATTCTAGACTACTTATAAGTTCCTGGTTTTTATTTAAAGTTAAAAGTACCTGAGTTTGAATATTAGTTCTATTGCCTTTTAACTATAATAATCTGGGAAAATTATTTAAGTAGATGAACAACAGGTATTTATTAGATGGATGCAACAAATGTTTATTGGATGAATGGATAGATGGATGGTTGGTTGGTTGGTTGGATAGAACCTAATGGTGATAAGGCTGACTTCTAAACCAGTATGGAAATGGTTGAATTTTAATTATTTTGTATTAGAGGACAATGAGAAGAACTTATCCCTTGGTCTCCAGACTCTCCGATCTTTGAAGGTAGGATTGATTCTACTTTCCCTTTGACACTTTCTTTCTGAGGCAGGAGTCTTTTTTTTTTTTTCAGAGAGGAAGGGAAAGGGAGAGAGAGAGATAGAAACATCAACGATGAGGGAGAATCATGGATCAGCTGCCTCCTGCATTCCCTCCATTGGGGATTGAGCCTACAACCCAGGCATGTGCCCTCACTGGGAATCAAACCGTGGCTTCCTGGTTCATAGGTTGATACTCAACCACTGAGCCATGCTGGCCAGGCAGGGGTCATCTTATATTAAGGTGACCAGATTTTAACATTGCTAAAGCAGGACACCATTGACCGCTTGGCCGCCAAAAACCCTATATTCCCTTCCTGTTCTCCCGCCATTCCCTAGCTTGTCGTGCATTCTTTCCAAAAATTGGGACTTTTTTAAAACGCCGCAGGATGCGGGACAAATTGTTGAAAATCGGGACTGTTCCGCCAAAAGCGGGACGTCTGGTCACCTTATCTTATATGGATACCTCTAAAGGGAGGTAATTGACAGTGACTCCTTTGTTTTCAGTGCATCATAAACTTGGATAAGCACCAGCTGATCATGGGGAAAACAGACAAAGAAGAAATCCCTTTCGTGGAGACAGTTTCTTTGAATGAAGACAAGTGAGTGTCCAAATGGGTCAGATCAAGTCAAGTCCATTTGCCATTAACCAGAGGATTCCCCATACAGGATACTGGTTGTGTCCTGCCTTTGACCTTCAGTCATACCACAGATACATCCCTCCCTACCCCCAGATTTCACCATCTTACAAAACTCTCTAGCTCACATTTCAGAATGAGCAGTGATGATCCTGCACAGAGTGGTGGGGAAAATTAGTAGCTTTTAAACTAAACTTGTACTTGCCTTCCTAACTTCCTTGAATTTGGTATCATTTCTTCTGTTTCTTTCTCATTTCAGCACTTCAGAAGCATAACTACAGCCTGCAGCATATGCACACACACCAGGTTGGCAGATTGAGGAAACTGGGTTGAACCAAATGCAGTAGCAACTTGCTGTGAACCAAGTCCTTTTCTCTAATAGAAGCTCCAGGGCTCCTTCCCACCCAGACCTCTCTAAACTTTAGTCTGTGCTTAGAGATCTTGTCTGATTATAGCCATTGTTTTTTACTCCTTTGATCACTTAATTTCTAGACCTTTTTGACACTGCCAGGTCTCACTTGTGGCCTATTTTTATGCTTCTTACAGGAATTTGCTTTTATTTGTCAAGTATAGGAGCTGCCAGGTCCTATTTCTGCATAAGTACACTTGCTAAAATGTATAATAAACAGGAACCTGACCTTTCCCTCCTTTCAGCTGTTTCAGAGAGGTGCAGGATGCTTATGTCTCAGAATTAATATTTCTTCTAATTCATTCATCGATTTCTCAAGTATGGATGGATCTGAAATCTGAAAGAGCCCAGGGACGTAATCGAAAGTTCCAGAGAGGCAAGTGAATTGCCTAAGCTCATATACGGAGTCAGTGGCAGGAGGGACCTAGAACTGAGACCTGATCAGCCAAGGCTGTGTTCATTCTCCCTTCCTGCTTCATTTGTATTAAAGCCTTGAGAGGAAGAGGAAGAAATGAGGGTTTGTAAAAAGGTAGGGGAGGGGAAGAGTATGCGCTGGGGATGGATGCAAGGAGGATCTGGGTAGATTTCCTTCCTGTGTGCTAAGCCCACTAAAAGTCCCCTGACCCAAATGGACGCTTTTAGGCCCTTAGCGCCTAAAGCTGAGGGTACAAAGATCAATGAGATGGTCTTTCATGTGGAACTTTTTGGAGGGGAGGAAGAGAAGGAACCACAGACAGAAGAACATTAATTACTCTCTGGGATGGAATTGAAGGCTTCAGTAAATAATCTGGGCATCTTTGTTAGACATTAATATACCCAAGATCCAGTCACTATATCTGTATAGAGACTCTGGATCTTTGTCTGCAATGGACTCAAATAGCTGAGAACGGAAGTAGGTAAAGAAGACCCAGAACAGTCCAGAATAGAAGGGAGTACTAGGTAGAGTCAGTTGGTGGGAAGGCCTACATAGGGAAATCTTTCTGGGATGGTGAGGATGCAACTTCAGGCAGGGTATTGAGTGTTGGGAACTCTTCAGCTCTGTCCTGGTATGAGGAAAGAGGCAGGGCTGGGGGGGGTGGGGGCGGGTAGAGGGGGGAGGGGCTGGCACTATTAAGGACTACTTTTTCTGCCTGCCCAATATTTCCTGACCCCTCTCAAAGAGTTGAAGATCACAGGAACTTCTAGAAACTCTGTTGGGGTGTCATCTTGGGCATACAGATACCTATAGTGGAATTTCCTCTTGGAAATTTGGTTAAGGAAGCACCAGGAGAAGCCAGAAGAATAGCCGGCTGTGAGTATCTCTTCAGGAGAATCCCAGTTTCTACCCTTGATTCATAGCATTAGTTCCCAGAATATTTAATGGATCCCACTTTGAACTTTGCCAGGTCCCACCAACAATCTCATTTAGTGTTCAGCTGCTGTCCCTACCAAACAACTCTTTGAAACTCTGCATGTTTTTAGCTTTACAGAACCTCCCTAAAGACTAGAAAGTTGGTGACCTTCCCTTGAACAGCTGCAGCCAGTTATCATGGGGTCATCCTCAGGCCCCTTTCTTACCAGCCCCTATGGAGGAAGTGAGATAGAAAACTAAGCATAGCCACAGTAGAGGAGGTCACATTCGAAGCTCAGCAGGGGTGATCTCAGGTTACCAGCCTTCAATGACCCTCCAATCCCACCCCATTGTCTTACCTAGGGGGCCTTGTGCCTTTCCATTGAGATCTCTACTCTCCTCCCCTACCTAGCATAGCAGCACTTTGGGCTGCTTCTGATCCTAGGAAATGCTTCACTCCTCCTTTCCTAGGTGAAAGTTCCACTCTGAGCCTTGTGAGCAACACTTGCTAAAATGTATAATAAACAGGAACCTGACCTTTCCCTCCTTTCACTGTTTCAGAGAGGTACAGGATGCCACAAGTGAGGCATGTTGGAAGTTCCTTTGCCTCCTTTACCTACCCTCCTTTGTAAGGATTCCCTGTGGACCAGCAGACCAGGAATCCTCAGGAAAGGGTGTGACTGATTCTGGCCCTTTGAGTTGAGGATTCTGTGGCATCAGGTGACCTTTAGTGGTCTTTTTGGCCTCTGAGAATTAGTCAGTGATTTCCTAATTTTGAAATAGAAACAGTTGGGGCAGTTTAAGAGTAAGTTATCATAATCTCAATGTAGTTAAATCATTTGAATTTACTAACCAAATAATTGCGCTTTAAAAATCAGGCTTGATAGCGGTACCTTAAAATGTCTAATGACAATTATGAGGAATCTTGAGCTTCATTAACCTTTAAGTGCTGCCAAGTTGATTACTCTGGGAGCCCATATCTCCTTGATATTCATTAAGGGGCACTGGGTTTACTTTGGAGGGGCTGGTAAGATAAGCAGGTAAGGTCAGTTCTTCCCAGAATCCTAGAATATTCTCTCTGGTGCCTCTGATTGAGGGTGTTGGAAGAGTCTGCCTAGGTCGGAGTTCTGAAGACAGGCAATACAAGAAGAAACCCTGTAGAACTGGTATTCCTCACCTTCCTTATTAGATGTGCATCTCAAATGCAGAAAGTTTAGAAAATACTGTTTTTGTCATTTGGTATTTCTATGCCTGACTTATTTGTGGAATACATGTTTTCTGACTTTTCTATTTCCTTGCCCTGCACAGATCCCACCTGATAAGATTTTCTATCCCTTAGCTCAAAGTGTATATAGAATGGATTGCTTGGTATGTAAGCTATCTTCACTCTGCGTGATAGAAATATCTTTCCAGGTTGGGGACATGGGGGAGACGAACTGGATTCCTCCCTCCTTCTGTTTCCAGGCCTCTGCATTAGCACTTTATCTGCTCAGTGTTTCTGGCTGTGTTGGGTTTATTTGTGAAATTAACATAATTAACAATAAAGTGAAATCTTCCCCTCAGTGTGCTTGTCTGATAAAATGTCTGTCGGGACCCCTGGAAGGTGGGGGAACCTGGGAGCAGCCTATTTGCATGGGTGTTTGTCTCATAGGCTGTTCTGAACACTAGGCTTCGTTGCTCTCATTTCCTCTATTGCTCCTGGCCCTTCAGCTCTCCCTCTTAGTGCCTGTATGCCCTTGGGCAAACTAGTGGACCTCTCTGAGTTTGGTTTTGTAATCTATAAAAAAAGTGATAATAATACTAATTTTACAGAATCAAATAAGATAATCCCTGTAAAGTGGTTGGCATATGGTGTTCCCTCACAGCTTTAATTTCCTCACAATCTTTTATGGTGGTTCAGCAGCATGAGAACACTTCCTTCTAGAAAAGGAAATACAGTCAAACCTCGTTTCTCGAAAGTCTCCCATCTCAAACAATTGGGTTCTATCCAAGTTGTTCACAGAAAAAAATGTCTCAGTTTTCGAACTGACAACCCTTTCAAGCTGATACCTCAGCATGACAAAAAGCTGCTCTCAGGCAACTAACTAAGAAGAGATGCTTTTGTTACTGGTGAAATCAAAGATTAGCACAATTTTAAAACATAGAGATCATCAAGAGTGCTGATATTGCTAAAGTGTGAAAGAAACAGTAATCACAGGCAATTGAAGAGGCTGAAAAGCTGTTGCTGATTTGGATAAACAAAAAGCAGTGAGCTAGTGACAGCCATTTTGGAGGCTGTGATATATGAATAGGCAGGGATGCTGCATGCCGACCTGAAAGACACCCCTGGACCGAATGCTACAGGTGATGTGTTTAAGGCTAGTAGGGGGTGGTTCAATAAATGTAAGAAAAGAAGTGATTACTTATAGATTAAGCAGTACAGTAGGTATATAAGGAAGCTTAAAACGGAATCATTTGGGGGTCTGGAACAGATTAAATCAATTTACATTATTTCTAGAGGAAAACTAATTCAATTTTTTAAAAAATATATTTTATTGATTTTTTACAGAGAGGAAGGGAGGGAGAGAGAGTTAGAAACATCGATCAGCTGCCTCCTGCACCCCCCCCACTGGGAATGTGCTCACAACCAAGGTACATGCCCTTGACCGGAATCGAACCCGGGACCCTTCAGTCCGCAGGCCGATGCTCTATCCACTGAGCCAAACCGGTTAGGGCTAATTCAATTTTTTAACAAATTGCTTCTCAAACAGCCTTCTGGAAGGAATTAAGTTTGAGAACCGAGATTCCACTGTATTTGTTTAGTTCAAACAAATTGAAGAGGTTTGGGAAGAGGAAGGGTTTAATGAACCTTAATATATAGCTAAAGCCATGTCTAAATGACATGCCAAATAAGTGCACTTTATAGATGATAAAACTTACCTTAAAGTGTTAATATTTTAAATATTTAAATAGTATGGTTAGTTAACAATAATTATTTTTAAATATATTTTTATCGATTTCAGAGAAGAAGAGAGAAGGAGAGAGAGATAGAAACATCAATGATGAGAGAGAACCATTGATTGGCTGCCTCTTGCACATGCTACACTGGGGATCAAGCTGGCAACTCGGGCATGTGCCCTGACCAGGAATTGAACCATGACCTCCTGGTTCATAAGTTGATGCTCAACCACTGAGCAACACCAGCTGGGCACCAAGAAATATTCTTTAACTATGTCAGTAGTTATTACAGTCTAGAATTATGGTTCTATTGCTACCCAGATGATACTATCATTCTACCTCAAAAGGTTTTGTCTTATTTTTGTCCATTTATTCTAAAGATTAAAAATGTAAAAAGACTTACCCAACCTAACTCTTAAGCAATGAGGGACAGAATCAATATTCATAATATGATGAAACCAACAAAATTAAGTTTTAATGGAGTTAAAAATATATTCTGACTCATTCTTTAAATTTATTGCATTTGCACAGTGGAGGAGAACCTGGATTAAGAAAAATTCATGTGTTAGTGTTTTCAGTTGATTATACATTCTATATGTAGAAGTATTAAGTTGTGGATTATATATTCTACTAGGGGCCCGGTGCACAAAAATTTGTGCACTGGGGTGGGGGGGGAGGGGGGTCCCTCAGCCCGGCCTGTGCCCTCTCACAGCTTGGGACCCCTCTGGGGATGGCCACCTGCTGGTGTGCCTGGCCAGCCTGGGTGAGGGGCCAATGTCTGTTTGCAGGCTGGTCAAGCACCCCAGTGGAGATCCTCACCCCAGAGGGTGTAGCAAGCCTGGATGAGGGGCCAAGGGCAGTTTTCAGGCTGGCCACAGCTCCCACTGACCCTCTGGGCCATTGCCTGGGAAGCAATGGAGTGGCGCTGGCCACCCCATAGGCTTCCCAGGAGGGGGCATGGGGTCCCCCACCCCCCAGGCTTCTCTGCCTGGGAGGCCATTCCAGTGTTGCTGGCCACCAGATCAGCCTCCCAGCAGGGGGCTTGTGGGGTCCCGCTTGCCCCGGGAGGCCGTTGGGGCCCCGATCGGCCTCCCGGCAGGGGGCTTGCGGGGTCCCGCTTGCCCCAGGAGGCCGTTCCGGCCGCGATCGGCCTCCCGGCAGGGGGCTTGCAGGGTCCCGCTTGCCCCGGGAGGCCGTTGGGGCCCCAATCGGCCTCCCGGCAGGGGGCTTGCAGGGTCCCGCTTGCCCCCGGAGGCCGTTGGGGCCCGATCGGCCTCCCGGCAGGGGGCTTGCGGGGTCCCGCTTGCCCCGGGAGGCCGTTGGGGCCCCGATCGGCCTCCCGGCAGGGGGCTTGCGGGGTCCCGCTTGCCCCCGGAGGCCGTTGGGGCCCCGATCGGCCTCCTGGCAGGGGGCTTGCGGGGTCCCTCCAGGCTGGTCCCCGCTTCCCCGATAGCTTCTCCACGGGGGAAGGCATCTGGTGGACCAGGGCCCCAGATACCTTCCCAGGGCCCAGGCTCCCAAGATGGCGGACCCCAGGGTTGCAGCCTCCGCCATCTTGGCTGGGCTAATTTGCATACAGTCACTCTGATTGGCTGGTGGGCGTACCTTAGGCCGTCCCGAAGAAACGGTTAATTTTAATATTACACTTTTATTAGTTTAGATATGTAGAAGTATTAAGGTGTGTGTGGAGATGTCATTTAAAGACAGGTACACGTGTATAATATGTGAAGCATCCAGAAAAGGATAATGGTAACATGATTATTGTCTTCAGAGCTGTCATGTGGAAAGTGTTTGGCATGAGAAGGCAAGCATTTCCAATAGGTGGAGGTTGTAGAGAGGCATATCCTGACTCCTTTGGAGGGAAGCATCCTATCTAATAAACGAGTAATATGCAGATTAGGCATCACTATGTGAAAAAGATGGCTTCCCCCATGGCCACCAGATGGTGGCGCCCATAGCCTCAAGATGGAGGCACCCAGTCCGGCTCAGGCCTGTTAGCTAGGCAGGTGGTGGGGGAGGCAGGGGGCCCAAGGGGTGGAACAGGTGATCAGAGGGGGCTGGGGGTCCTCTCCCCATGCTAAAGGCCTTCCCCAGAGGCCTCAGGCATGGGCAAGGGCAGAGCCAGTGATTGGAGGGGGCAGAGCCAGTGATCGGAGGGGTATGAGGATGTCTTACCCAGGCATAAGGCCCGGGCCAGAGACCTCAAGCCTAAGCAGGGGCAAGGCTGGAGATCGCAGGGGCCTGGGCTTTGCAGAGCCAGCGATCAGAGGGGCAGGGGAGGAGCCTGCGATCACAGGGGTCTGGGCACTGGTGGAGCTAGCAAAGCAGGGGTCTGGGGGTCCCCTTTCCAGAGGCTGTAGCTTTGGCCAGAGGCTGCCAGTGGGGCAAGGGCAGAGCCAGCAATGGCAGGGGGCAGGATCAGAGCTAGTGATCGTGGAGGGCTGGGCTCTGTGAAGTTGGCAATCGGAGGGGTTTGGGGGCCCCCTGCCCAGGCCTGCAGCCTTGGCCAGAGGTTATAGGCCTGGGCAGGGGTGGAGCCAGTGATCAGAATGAACTACAGAGAAAACACCTTTTCATAACACTCATTGGCTAAGCTCCCTGTATGCCACTAGTAATATTCTTAGTAACTTGGGTAATAAGAATCCCTAAAGGCGATCTAGGGTTTTTCCACCACACTCCTAGAGGAAAAAAAATGAAGGCCCACTGCTGGAGGGCTAAGAAATGTCATATCCTGCCCTAGGCAGTTTGGCTCAGTGCATAATGCCTCAGCCTGCTGACTGCAGGGTCTGGGTTCACTTCTGACCAAGGACATGTATCTAGGTTGCAGGCTCCTCCCTGGCCGGGGCTCAGGTCAGAGCATATGCAGGAGGCAAGCAATCAAAGTGTTCCTCTCACTTTGATGTTTCTGTTTTTCCCTTCTCTTCCACATTCTCTAAAAATCAATGGAAACATATCCTCAGGTGAGGATAAAAAAGAAAGAAATGTTATATCCTATGAAAGACACATCTTGAAAATGCCTGAAGAAAGTTGTCATTTTTTCATGGTGAAGGGACTGGAGTCCATATTGATGAAAACACCTTGGTGGCTGTGGTGACTGGCAGTGGCTGCAGCAGTGGGGTGATGGGGCTGGTGGCTTCACCTGATTAGCCTGGTCACCTCCCACAAAGGGAGGCCAGACTGTGGCTTAGGCAAGAGGAGCGGGGAGCAGGCCTACGCTGTCAGTAGGACACCCCCTGAGGGCTCCCAATATGTGCGAAGGGGCAGGCTGGGCTGAGAAACCCTTCCCCCCCCCCCCAGTGCACAAATTTCATGCACTGGGCCCCTAGTCTGCTATAAAACAGAGACTACGCTAACCCTCACAAAGAAGGTAGAAGTTTTCATAGTTTTGCAGAAGGAAGATAAGAAACTACATTTGAGCCTTAGCTAATTTGGTTCAGTGGATAGAGCATCGGCCTGCATACTGAAGAGTCCCAGGTTCTATTCCAGTCAGGGGCACATGCCCGGGTTGTGGGCTCAGTCCCCAGTAAGGGGTGTGCAGAAGGAAGAGCATAGGCTCAGAGTAGTATAAAGATACAAGTATTTGGCACAATTAAATGGACTGTCTTCTAAATTCTCTTTCACTGAAAGTGCAAGGTGGAATGATCATTTTCTAGCAATTTTATGTTGGGTAAGGAGGGTTGTGACGAACCCCGAGTCCTTTCAACTATTATCTCCACCAACTGAAACATCTTTAATTGAGGACACCAAGCCACCTCCAAGGTCCTTCTAAATCTCCTGCGGAGGATGACCCACCGGAAAGGTGCGTCCCCTCAGCCTTAGCGCGGCCGGTTCTTTCGCCAACTTCACGCCTTCCGGAGCCCGACCTGGCCCGGATCCAGGCAGCAGGCGCACCTCGGCCGCCAGCCCCCAGCGCGAGGCCAGCGGGGCCCAAGCGGAGGCCGCACTGCGAAGGCAGCTCCCAGGCGGATGGGAACCTTGGGCGGAACGGCGCCCGGGAGGCGCGTGGGCGGCAGGTCAGTGCCGAGTCCCTGCACGACCCCGACCTTCTGACGGGCGCGCTCCCGAGGAGGGAGGGCCCGGCCCGACCTGCCGGCTGGCGGGGTCCCCCTGGCGGGAAGGCGCCCCGGAAAGGCATGCGCGCGTCTCAAAGCTTCGCGGGCCGAGGCTGCTCGCAAAGGGCCCCTCCGCTCCCGAGTCCCCAGGTTCGAGCCGGGCGGGCACCGCGCAGCCTCGGTCTCTGCGCATCCGGAACAGTTTCCCGGGCGGAGGCTTTTAGAGGCCGACCCGGCGCGGCGCGTGACGCGTCTCGGGGCGGAAGTGCGGGCGGAGGCGCCGGGCTGTGGGGCCGCTCGGTGTGGCCGCGATGGCACCTCCGTGGGGAGGCCGCCTGCCTCTCGGCTCCTCGCTCGGCCTGTCCTGCCTGGCGCTGTCGGTGCTGCTGCTGCTGCGGACGGCAGACGCCGCCAAGGTGAGTCCCGCCGCGTGGTCTCTCCACCTCCTCCTCGCCCCGTTCGCCTCCCAGCCCCGGCCGGCGGCTTCTGGCCGCGCAGCCCCGGCAGCGCCCACCCGTCGCCCTCCTGCCCTGACCGTCCGACCGTCGCCGCTCCCACCCCGGACGGCGCTCTTCCCCAACCCTGACGCCCGCCTGCCCCGCCTGGCAGCGCCCACAGCCGGGGCAGCGCCCTCCACCTCCTCGGCATGTCCCTTCCCGGCCCTACGCGCCCACCCCAAGCCTCGGAGCTTTCCCGACTCGGAGCTTTCACGCCCGCTTTCCACCCTTACGCCCCGCGGGCCTCGCAGCACCCAGCCACTCCGCCCGTCCCCCGGCCACGTTCCTCTGGGGAACGCGGCCATTGGTGTGGACTTGCCCCTTCTGGCAGCCTCCCTTCCCACAGGACTTAGGAGCCCTCACTCAGGTCCCTCCAGGGCCTCTCGAGCCCTTTCCTGCCTTCTCTGTCCTGATCATTGAGTGGGAGAGGGAGGGTCCAAACTGCAGGAGAGGTGAGGTCGTGGCCTTCTCGCCGGCTCCTTCCACGGCCCTCTGACCCCTCGTGCTGCTTTCTAGCCCCAGACCTGGCCCCGTGCACACTTGTGCTTCCTCCTTGATGAGCTGGCTTGTCGTTGGGGAAGCAGAAGGAATTCGTGTTAATGAGAGGGGAAAGCAGAATGGCATTTGCATTCCTTTAAAACAAAAAATAGGAGCTTTATAACATCTTTAAATATAGAGAATGGGAAAGTCACATCACAGGCAGACAGATGGGGTTTCGATTGGGGTTCTCTCCCCGGGATTCTTGCTGAAGTCTTCCCTACCTTCCGCCAGAAACAGGATCAGCAGCACGTCTCCTGACTTTCAAAACCTTGCTGGCACCCTCTGCATATCTCTTGTCATCACTTTAGGTAGGGCATTGCAATCATGTATTTATTTGTCCGTCACCTTTACTAGGGCACATCCTAATTACAGGCAGGAACCATGCCTTATCCTTATCTGAACCCACCTTCTTGAGCACAAGGTCTGGCACCAAGCAGATGCTCACTAAATGGTTGCTGAGTGAGTGACTGAATTATCCACAGCTCAGCCAGACATACCATATCTCAGAGCAGGGGGCCTGGTCCGCTGGGACTGAGAAGCCACTGCCTTCTCAGGTAGACTCCCTTTGCCCGGAAGGATCTTCTACTCCCCTCAATTCCTGTATTAGTCACCTCCTTCTCCACCTCTTGAATTTTCCTTTATCCACAGTTGTCCTCTCTGGAGGGATTAGAAGCAAAGTTTCATGCAAAGGGTAGACCAAACTGATCTCGGCTATACTCGAGCTGCTTCCCTCATGTACTTTCTTTCTAATGGTAGCCGAGGGCCTCTAAAACTTCAGCCCTTCTATAGGACTCTGGCCACAACCCCTTTTGTCCACATCAGTCAATTTTGAATAATTTTTAGTTTGATTCCTCCCAATCCTTTTATAATCAACATTCTTATTTGTAGACACAGCTATCCATGTATCATATCTTTCTACTGACAGATGGTGATAACATGAGTACAATTTGAGTGTTATCTGACCCATAAATGTGATTAATCAGTTACAGATCAAGTACTAAGTATTATTTTAAACTGACTTTATGTAATATTTAATGATTCATTCGCATTACCAAAAAGAACATGTATCTCTCAAAGTTATTTAAAGTTTTAAGTGAATGGTTTTAGAATATTTCGTAGGGGGTGCTTAACAAAATGTATATAGTGCATTTAAAAAATATATTGATGATAGCTCAGCCCGTGTGTTTCAGTGGCTGAAGAGTGGACCCATGAACCCTGAGGTCATAGTTCGATTCCAGGTCAAGGCATATGCCCCTGTTGTGGGCTCAATCCCCAGTAGGGGGCATGTAGGAGGCAGCTGATCAATGATTCTCTCTCATCATTGATGTTTCTCTTCTCTCTCTCCCCTCTTTGTGAAATAAATAAACCCATTTTTTAAAAAATTATGATAAACTCAACAAGCTCTATACTAAGTTTCCATTTTGGTTACAGAATTCGGAGGATGTTCGATGTAAATGTATTTGCCCTCCCTATAAAGATATTCCTGGACATATTTATAATAGGAACATATCCCAAAAAGATTGGTAAGTATTTTGGATTGCTTAATTATCTGTCAGATTTCTTTCTGTGGTTGTCACTGTTAGCCCAGAATGTTCATCCAGTGTATTGTTTTCTTTTTAAGTTTTTCTTTCTAAGCAAAAATGTCAAATTCCATTTCCATTTGAAAAAGTGAGAGTAAGACCCTGAGTGTATGATGTAAGCCTAAAGTAATATAGCAAAAACTCTAGTAGGGTGGATTTTCTATGGAAATGAGGCACAATTTGTGCCACCTACACTTACTTCCTTTGCCCCTTAAATTTTGGCCCTCTCGCTTGCTTTTCAGTGAAAGGTAAGCAAGCCTCATTTTATCTGGGTTATAATTTCTACAGCTTGTAGGTTCTGGTGATATATTGCCAAATGTAGGAGACGATGTGTAACAGTGTCAGAGACTCAGGAAGGAATGGGAATGAGTCATGTATACCAGTTTCCCAGTTGGTGTGCCCTGAATAGGTTATAGGTGTGATATTGATCCACTCAGCTCCCAGGGTAATCAGGCAGGTGTGTGATGATTGAGATCTTGACTGGCTGGCCACCAGCAGCCTTCTCTGTTTATCTCAGTGGATCTTGCAAATGATAGCTTTTTCCACATGTGCCATAAAATGGTTGGGAAACAGTTGTTTTGTCGCAGGATGGATGAGGTCATTCCCATGGAATTGTCATGTTTTATGGTTTGTAGCCACAGTAGAAGAATACCAGGATAGGCATAGAAGAAAAATAGCTCCAAATGCTGTGTTCTTTCACATGTACTTGATTTCGTAGATAAACAGCCTACAAAAATTTGAAAGCAGAATTAAATTCATGCTGTTAAAATATTCCAAGCCGACTTGGAAAAAGAAAGGGCAGCATTTGAGCTTGTTTAGTGTTTTGTTTTGTTGTTGTTGTTTTTTAATATATTTTATTGATTTTCTATAGAGAAGAAAAGAGAGGGATAGAGAGCTAGAAACATTGATGAGAGAGGGACATTGATTCAGCTGCCTTCTGCACACTCCCCACTGGGGATGTGCGGGCAACCAAAGTACATGCCCTTGACTGGAAACAAACCTGGGACCCTTCAGTCCTCAGGCCGATGCTCTATCCACTGAGCCAAACCGGTCAGGGCTAGTGTTTGTTTTTGATGTTATTGTCTGTTCTTCTCATTTTGGTTCAATCTCATATTTGATAAGCATGTTCTTGAGAACTTCTTGTGAATGTCCACATTCCACTTAAATTGTCCTATATTGCAAAGTGAGTTAGCTATATTCTTATAGGTTTTATAGCAGCAAGTTATTGATATAAGAAAGCTCAAATAAGTTTTAAGTTTTTCCTGTAACTTTTCTAAATATATTGAGTACTTACAGTTTATTCTATTAGTAACAAAATATGACTATTATTTGAGTGGCAAATGAACTCACTCTTCAAGTGGTTAGCACTAATCTTTTCACTGACTTTTCTTATTCTAGATTCAGACAGAACCATATATCATTCATCCTTGATTATTGGTCAAAAGAGGGAGGTTTGAAAATAAACAGTTGAAACAAGGCATGTTTGGGATTTTTCTTCCCTCCCTGTTTCCTTCCTGCAACTTAGCCATTTACTGAGAATAGGTGTAAATATTACCCAGTTGTCACTGACAAAGTTTTTAACTGCAGAAGGGTAGGCAAATTACGTTATGGCCTTATGAGGCCTCTGATACCCATCTGGCCCTAGATATATACAGCGTGTCACCCCAAGATGTATACATACTTCACAGCTGATAGCTAAGTTGATGTTTGTTTTCAAATTTAACCCATTGGAATTAATAATTTTTCAAAGTGTACATACATTTTTTGGGACACCCTGTGTTTACTGATCGGCCTCCATTGTGCTCAGTTGTTAGCATTAGTTCTTCATTGATTTCTGCTGTGTGACTTAAGAAAAGTTTGAGTGCTCTGGTTTATGTTTGGGGTGTGGTTTAGAGCCAAAAATGTCCTCCCTTTGGCACTAGGGGGAGGTGTTGCCCAGTTCCTAACGTGGTTGAGTTCTGTATCTGGGTTCTGTGTTTACAATTACTGGCCTGCTTCTTCTCCTTCCCAGTATCTTGTCATTATTAAATTGTATTCTTCAAAAGAAACACGTAGTACTCAGCACTTAAATTCTCAAATAATTCTTAGGTACTGTTGTTACTCAGGCTTCTGAAGTTGAAATAGGAAACTAAATGGGAGACAAGTCTGATATTTCTGAAGTTCAGAGAGATACAGGAGGGCTGACCTAGGAGACAGGAGCCCTGGATTTGGGACCTTTTAGCTGCTAGTTTACTCTATAACCTTGTGCAGGTGACTTCTCTGAAAGTATTGGACTGGATGAATTCTGATTCTGAGCTAGATACTCCTATAATGGGATTTAGCTTTCTCTGCCCATTTTATGCCTGCATCGAGCTGGCTACATTCTTAGTCTTCTATATGTTTGGAACAGATATTACATACTTGTATGGTGTGAGTTGTGGGACCTTACCTTTATTTGAAATTCTACCATTGGAGACTTTTTTTTTTATTACATACCACCTTTGTTTAAATTACCCGTTAAGTGTAATCAATTGAACTTTTATCATTTATATTGTTTTGGGTTTTCTCTTTAAGCCACAGCACAGAGGGAATGAAACAAAACAAAACAAAAAGTACATTTTGATAGGTCAAATGGAAAGAGTCAGCCTAAAACATTGGGTGCCCCCAAGAAGGATGGTGGAAAGAGACAGGAAATTAGTAGAGTTCTTCTGGGAGCCAGAAATACCCAAGTAAGAGATGCCAAAAGGGAAGAAATTGCCTAGCAGAAGGCAGGAAGACAGGGAAGTTTGCTTACTTTTGCTGAAGGTGATCAGAGTAGTAGGCTCTTATTAGCTGGGGAAAGTAATAGCTTAATTATTTTCTAGAATTGACAGGTTTCTGGGAAAATGCTTTTTTATAGAATTGCTTTTTCATAAGCCATAAATATGTAGTTTGGAAAATAGAAAAATGTCCAACAACAAAAACATTCAGCCTTTTATTTTTGATATACTTCTTACAAGTGATCATTTTCATTAAAAAGTAGTTTTGTTGTCCTAATCCTCCTTCTTCATGCTTTTTCAATAGACATTTGCTCATTAAGACAAGTAATTATTTCTTACTGTAGGTTTGAATGTTCGGGTTTCAGAATTTACCAACTGCTAAGTGTGCTTAGCCATTTCGTATACCAGACTGTGGCAATTAAGAGTGATGTCAGTTGATTCATAAAAGAGATAATCTCCTATTTCAGCAATGCCCCAGTCACTTTAAATCATATAAAGCAGTTTTGCTTGGTAACTAAACAAGTTTGAATATGACTCAATCTGCTAAATAGGTTTTGATCCCATTTGGGATTTTTCAGGTGCATTATAAACTTCTAACAGTAGCACCTTTGAAAATAGTTACTATATATGTGTCTTTATGGTTTCTTAGACTTTTAGATCTTACCAAATTGCTAATACCAAGAGAGGAAATTGTTTCACTTCCCTTATTGATTATTTGTTCCTTATATTTTTTCATTGGATAAGTTCAGTGATTATTCCGGATTTCAAGAAAGTTTTGATCAGTGTGAATAGAAAATGCAGCTAGACTTGAGAAGTATTTTATCGTTGTGTTTTTCAGCGATTGCCTTCATGTTGTGGAGCTCATGTCTGTGAGGGAGCCTGACATAGAAGCATACTGTCTGCGCTGTGAATGCAAATATGAGGAAAGAAGCTCTGTAACAATCAAGGTGAAAAACAAAATCCATCTTTTCTGCTTCTGGAATATTATTGATAGTACTGAGACATGGAAGGATTTTTGACATATGAATTCTATTTTAGTTTCTCATATACTGCTCTCCTCACCACCGACTTTACCTCCTTCCTCATCTCCAACCCCAACCCCAAAGAAACAGTAGGCCTGCTCTCTGCCTGCCTCATGAGATGCTTTGTGGATGGATTAAGATAAGGTAGATAGGCCCGGTATGTGTGATAGCACAACAATGCCCTATGTGGAATTAGCATATTCCAGAAAAATGTCCCAGCTTCTCCGTGGGTCACATCTGCCAGAAGATAGTGAGACTAGCGTGATTAGGCCCTCTTCTTCCTGCCCTCTCAACCCTTAGGAAGAATTATACATATAGTGACTCGTCTATTTTAGAAACATCACTTCTGGATTTTAAGATTTCCTTTCTTTATTTGCTATAGGAAATGGAAGGTGAATTGCTCTGATTATCATTTGGACCTCTAATGAGTTCAATTACTTTGTTGTGGTGACTAATGCTTTTCTCCTCAGTTTCTTCTATATGGAGCTTCCCATCCTTTTCCAAAAAGAGAGCACACGGGAAATCTGGGAATAGTCAGCTGTAACAGTGACAAAGATTTCTGGTGTGGTTGACCCTGTGGGAGAGCACCTGCTCCAGCAGGGTGCTGTTCCATAGAGAAATTCTCACTGTACTTTTTAATTTTAAACAAAAATTTTGATGTATAATTTACAAATCCTAAAAGTAATTCAGTGTAAGTGTACAGTTTCATAAGTCTTAGCAAATTTGAAACAATTTGTAAAAATCTAGATTTAGAACATTCCCAAAACCCCAGAAAGGTCTCTCATGTCCATTTACAGTTAATCCGTTCCTACCCTCAGTCCTAGGCAGTGGCTGTTCTGCCTTGTATCGCTACAGTCTGGGCAGTTCATATAGATGGAATCAGACAGTATGTGGTCTTCTGTGACTGGTTCTTTCACTTAGCATAATGTTTTTGAGGTTTATTCATGTAACATATGTCAGTACTTAATTCCTTTTTAAAAATTTTTTTTCTTAATATATTGATTTTTTACAGAGAGGAAGGGAGTGAGATAGAGAGTTAGAAACATCAATGAGAGAGAAACATGGATCAGCTGCCTCCTGCACACTCCCCACTGGGGGTGTGCCCGCAACCAAGGTACATGCCCTGGACTGGAATCGAACCTGGGACCCTTGAGTCTGCAGGCCAACACTCTATCCACTGAGCCAAACCGGTCAGGGTGTTAATTCCTTTTTATTGCTGAACTAGAGGCCTGGTGCACAAAAGTTGTGCACAGGGGGGACGGGGGTCCCTCAGCCCAGCCAGTACCTCTCCAATCTGGGACCCCTTGGCGGATGTCCGGCTGCTGGTTTCCCTCTCACAATCTGGGACCGCTGGCTCCTAATGCATGCCTGATTGCCCCTAACCCCTCTTCCTGCCTGCCTGATCACTCCTAACTGCTCTCCCCTGCTGGCCTGATCCCCGCTAACCGCCTCTGCTTCGGCCCCTGCCACGTGGCTTCATCCAGAAGGAAGGCAGGATGACCAGAAGATGTCCAGTTGACCCAGTCTAATTAGCATATTACCCTTTTATTAGTATAGATGGCATTCTGTTATATGAATATCCCACATTTTATTTATCCATTCATCAGTTGATAGACATTTGGATTATTTCCAGATATTTACTATTATAAATAATACTGTCATGAATATCTGCTTACGTGTCTTTGTGTGGCTATGTTTTCCTTTCTTTTGGGTAGATTTCTTAGAGAGGTAAGTTTATGTTTAACTTTTGGGAAACTACCAGATTATTTTCCAAAGTGGTTGTACCATTTTACATTTCGCCCAGCAACATATAAGGGTTCAGTTTCTCCACATCCTTGTCAACATTTGGTATTGTCTGTCTTTAATTAAAGCCATTCTTGGGAATGTCAGCACATGAATTAAGATCGCAAGAAAATCACTGGCCTAAAATATATTTTGTACATCTAAATTGATCTAAAAGAGTATTCTGTTGAAATTCATCTGCATTGCATTTTCTGCTAGGGTTCTTTTATGTTGTCTTGACAGCACTAGGACACTGTATTCAGGTGAGAAAGAAAACTGCTGTGCTAGTGGTAGTGATTAGCGGTAAGTGAAA
>PVJC01022106.1:0-27657 GCA_004026665.1 Murina feae | reverse complement strand
TGGCTCCTAACTGCCACCCCATGCTGTCCTGGTCACCCCCAATTTGCCCCCCCCCAAGCCTGCCTGGTCACCCTTTACTGCCCCCCTGTGGGCTTAGTCGCTCCACACAGCCTGCTGTTTGGTTGTCCCTCACTAATCCCCCTGCTGGCCTAGTCACCCCATGCAGCCTGTTCGGTCATTGGTTTTGTGGTAATGTTCACTTAGGCTTTTATTATTATAAACATGTGTGTGTGTGTATTTTTTTTTAATTTCAGAGAGGAAGGGAGAAGGGACAGAAACATCAATGAGGAGAATCATTGATCAGCTGCCTCCTGCATGCCGCGCCCCCCCCCCCCCCCTCCGAATTGAGCCGCAACCCAGGCATGTGCTCTTGACCAGAACTGAACCCGGGACCCTTCAGTCAGCAGGCCAACACACTATCCACTGAGCCAAACCAGCTAAATAAATTTTGAAGTTAAAGGAATCCATATTAAGCTGGACACTACTAGATGGGGAATGGGAAAGGTGATCTTGCAGAAGGGGCTCCTGAAGGCGTTCTCAAGGAGGTTAGCTTTCAGCCAATACTGACCTCTCTGAGGCCCAGGGTCACTTGTTTGTGCTCTCTCTTCCCTTTACACAAAGCACCTACCACACGGCACAAGGCCTCCCCCTGAGACGGGGCGTCCTGGGTCTTAAACAAGGGTCTTAAACCTGCTTAGATGGCTGAAGTAGCACCTTAAGTCATAAAGGCATGTCTGTTCCAGGGAAGCAGCACCTTCTAGTCCAAGCCCCCACTTAACTCAGACACACCTACCATGGAACCAATCACAAAGGAGGGGTGGAACTTTCACTGTCCCCCAGTTTCCAGGGAGTGGAAAAGGGTTAGAAGTTGAATCAATCACCAAGGGCCAATGAGCTAATCAATTATGTCTGTGAACAAAGCCTCCCTAAAAACCCACAAAGGATGTGGTCCAGAGAGCTTCCAGAATGGGAACGAGATGCCTCCCAAGTGTCACCATGCTAGGCCCCGAACTGCATGAGGCTAGAAATGCTTTTGTTTAAGACCTTCCTCTCTGTACCTCCTCATCTGGTGGCTGATTCATTATCCATTAATATCCTTTGTAATGAACCAGCAACCTAGAGAATAAATGGGTTTTTGAGTTCTGTGAGCCACTCTAGCAAATTAACTGAACCCAAAGAAGGCGTAGTGGGAACCTTTGATTTATAGCTAGTCAAGCGTAAGCATAGGTGATAATTTGCACTTGCAACTGGTGTCTGAAGATGCTGGGACAAGAGCAGGGACAGTCCTGAAGAACTGAGCCCTTAACCTGTAGGCTCTGAGGCTGTCTCCATGGAGCGTCACAATTAAGCTGAATTGTAGGACACCCTGCTGATGTCTGAACAGCTTGCTGGGGGCACGGGGACCACGCCTTTACCCACAATGGAACATGGAACTGGGTACAGAACCCAAGAGGGTAGCACTTGTCAAAATTTTAATGTGACATAAATTACCGGGAGAACTTTGTTACATTCAGATCCCAATGTGGTAGGACCGGGTAGAGCCCAGATCTCTGCATTTCTGACAAGCTCTTGAATGATGTGGTGCTGGTCCTAGACCAGGCTGTGAGTGGAGACAAGAGGCTCTCCGAGAGCCAACCTGCCCGACGGGGCTGCTCGTGAGCACAAAGACAGGAAACGAGCAAAGCCCGCTTCTCATAGCACAGGAGGCCAGGAGGCTGTGGTACCCACCTGGGATGAACCTGACAAGGGTGAGGAGAGAGAAACCATAGCCAAGCCCACAATCACCTGTCCTACCAAAACAGGAAGCCAGCTGGGTGTCGGCGGGCAGTGTTCAACCACAGACACTCACAGGGCATTTATTTGACAATTAATGACAGGGATTTACAGCTGGCAAAATAAGTGCAACTTGAAAAAGTACCCTAACAAAAATGATGCCTCCTCTAAGGAAGTCTCTGGTAGCCATTCCTGAGGGCTCTGAACTTGGCCCTGAGCTAATTAATATAAGACAGAGAGTCAGTTAATGTGCAAGTAACAAAGCCAGAAGGAACAGCTAATAGGTGGATTACTGAAACCAAGCTTCAACATAATGGACACAGCAAAGTGGATTTAAAAAAAAAAAAAAAAAGGTGAGGATAAATGTAAATCTTTAGAAAAATAAAAGATCTGCTGCACAAGAACACAATGGGAAATCCCTGGCCTCAGTGGTTCATGGAACCGGGAAGGGAGATGGGATGGAGGTGCCAGTGGGTGGCAGTTTGGTCGACTGCACGCTCGTGAGGTGCCAGCCAAAGCAATCCTGGACACATTTTGGTGGACATGTTCTTCTATTCTGGCTGCCTTTCTTAACAGAGGCTGATGTAAGAGGAACAACTGTCCCTCGAAGCATGGGCCCACCCAGGGCAGCAGCAGGTGTCCTGTCAGGTTGGGAGTGACCTCTGAACTCTTCCAATGTCTAGGTCCTGTGACTCAGGTAGGCTTTCGATGGCTTTGACCAAACGTACTCATCTTTTCTTTATGAGGTGAGCGAGTGTACTCTGAAGAGTACCCTGGTGAGTCTGCACTGGAGGATCCCAGGGAATGGCCTGCAGCTCTACCTTGGAGCACCGCTGGGGGGCGAAGCTGAGCGGAGAGCAGGCTCACCGCAGGGCCTGTCAGTTACTGGTAACTACTGGGGGAGGCCAGTAACCCACTCAGACGCTTAAAGCAGGCATGGGCTCTTCTGGATCTTTTTAGGCTTTTATTTCAGCCTTGCCTCTCCTTTTGGGGACCCTGGTTACTGTCCTCCAGCAGCCTGTTGCCAACTATCTGGGTAGACTCTGCTGTCACTCTCCAAACTGCCCATGCCAGCTACACAATAGTGCCCCTTGGTTCTTTCTGCAGAAAGTACATGCCAACCAGTGTCTGACGTCTGCTGCCTGCCCACATCCATCGCCCTCTCCACTGTACTCTAGGAAATCAATACTCCTTTCCCATCTACAATACCAAGGGTACTCACGCAACCCAAGTGAGTCTGGCCATGGCCTCAGGAAAGGCTTCTGGATGGAGCAGCAACCATGCCTGGGCCAGTGAGGCACTTCTGGGGTACAGGAGACCTATTCTGCCGGGAGCCACCATGTGCAGGAATAGGGTCCTGGTGGCATCGTTTGCGTCCTAGACCCAGCCGTGCGGAATGAAACCTGAATTGCTCAGTTATGTGAGCTGACTCATTTCCATTTTTTGCTTAAGTCAGAGTTTTACTTCTGTCACTTGCCACCAAGAGTCTATCTAATACATGACCTAAATCACAACTAAGAAATGAACCCACTCTAACATGTTATCAGCAGGTAGGTAGGTCCTAAACATCACAGGAGCACTTAAATGGAAACACTCTGACCCGAAGAGGACACCTCCTGTGACTGACTCTCGGAAGCACTGAAGGCCTACGAGAGATCGTGTCAGGCAGGGGCTGGCCTAGGACCTCTGTGGGGACAGCTGCTCACCCATCCCCATGTACGTCAGCTCTGAGGCTGCCACCTGTGGGCACAGCATTTCTACCTGTCTGGTAAGGCTGCCTCCAAGGTTCATGGTGCCAGAGCCGGATTTGTTGGTTTGCAGCCACAGCATCACCGTAGAGGTCAGCTTGTAATGGGCGGTGCGGCCACTGGACTTCTCCTGGGAGACAAGATAAAGATCAGAACCTTGCGCACACCCCCGGCCGAGGAGTCTGTGGTGGCTCCTGAACTCAGGGTCATCCTAACACGGCCCTTCCTACGACCTCACCACCACACTGCCTCTCCCAATCCCAAGTGGCTTTTAAGGGACCGGATCTGCCCTCCTGTATATTCAGTTCTTCTGGGATCTTTACCATCAACGACTATTGCAATCTTGACTTATCTTTATCCAAATGGCTTCGGGCACTTTTAGGAATTAGTGGGTTTAGGTATCACAGTCCCCTCTTCAAGAAGCATCTGCTAGAGAACGGGGCTGCGCTGCTGGATGTGGCATCTGTCTGCAAGGCCCTGGGCCGCCAGCTGCCGGGGAGCTGTACCTGCACTTCCACCACGTGGATGGAATCCCAGCAGCCTTTGATCTTCTTTGATCCATCTCCAGCCTTCTTTATGAGGATCACTCCAGCAAAGCCATGATCCAGATCCCAGAGGTAGACAGATGAGACGCCGCCTTCAAAATACCTGCAGGAAACAGGCCCATGTGCCCATTAGATGCCAGCTTGTCAAATTACAGACCGTGAGCCCAGGTCCCAGGGGTGTCATTCGGAAAGATTCACCTGTTCTGTCTGGAATTAAGGACCCTCCCTGCAATGGCTCTAGGGCTTATTGGTGTATGTGCCCTGAACATCCACTGGCCGCTCGGGGTGGGGATAAAGCGTCCTTTAGGGGTCACAGAAAGAACACGGCTTAGAAGTCCTCACGATGACTCTGAGTCTGAGCTTTCCCACAGACTCCAGCTTTGTGGTCTTTGGCAAGTTTGCCAAACTTCTCGGAGCTTCGGATTCCTCCAGATAAAGGGTCCAGCAAGGTGTGTGACGTGACCCTCAATGGGTCATTACTATTGAGGCATCACCACTGTCCGATATTCCTATCTTTAGTGATGGCTTCTTTACAGGGGAGATTAAGAGGGGAAAAATAGAGCAACAAATGCTTCCTCACTAAGAAACCTCACACCCCCCGCCCCAGCCTAGGCCCACCAGGGCCACTATGGTCTTCCAGAACAAGGTGCTGCAACCCGCTAAGCAGGAATGAAGGGCCAAGCATGGTATGGCACTCCCCCCTCAGTCCTGAGCCAATGAGGAAAACTTCCTAATTAAGATCAAACGCATGAGGGAAAGAAAAGGCCAGAGGAGAAAAGGAAGCCGGGCTGGACTGCAGTCAGCGCTGGGAGGCGCCAAGCTGCTGTGAGTACGGACCGAGGCGTTCAGAAAGCGCAGGGGGATGGATCGCTGCGGATGTGCAATGCCCCGAATTCTACTGAATCTCGTCTGGTGGTTAGCACGTTCTTTACCAGAAAGTCTGTGGCCTCTCTGACCCCTTAACCCCCGTTCAATGGTGTGGCGGGCAGATTCTGGGCCCCTCCAGGACTGCGACCTCAGACGTAAGGAGACTTCAGACGTGAGCAGACCTCAGATGTGCACAGCGAGCAGGCAGTGTGGCTGCAGTGAACGTGGGCCCAGGTCAGACAGACGTGGGGTCCCAGCCCCAGCCCCTCCGTTACCAGTTCTGTTCATGCCCTTATCCACTCAAAAACTAATTAGCGCTCCCAGGCACCAACTGTATGAACTGGGCCTTGGGACTGCTGAGAGACAAACAATGTAGGAAAGTAGGCACCTGACCAAAGATTACTATTAATTTTAATAAATAAAAACAAGTACTAAGAGTAAGCACGTCTGTGAATGTTAATACTTAGAGGGTGAAGAAATAGGCGAATTCTTTGTACTTTTTGTGCAGGGGTCAGTATGTGACATTCAGCAGAGTGTGACGGGGGACACTGAGACCAAGGAAGTAGCCCCACTCATAAAAGACAGCCTCCAGCCTGAGCTGTAGGGGCGGTGGCGCAGTGTAACCTCTTGCTCTAACTGCACCCACAGGTCCTCCCCGCCAGGATTCCTCGGGCAGACTGGGGCCCACCCGCTGCTGCCGCCACCACCACATCCTGTCCCCACTGCTCCATCCCTGCACCATCTACTGTGATTAAGCTGTCAAATGAAATTCACAACTCTGCCACTCCCAGCAAGTCAAGGAAGGCAGGTGAGGGCAGGCCTGCTAGGGCTCTGGAGATGCCAGCCCCGGGCTACATGTCAGTCAAACAATGGAGGGCGGGAAAGGGTTTGGCTCCAGAAAAGGGCAAGTGTAGTAAGTACTATGAGAGGAACAAACAGACACACCTGTGGGGGCCCAGAGCTCAGTGCCATCCCAGGTGACCTCAGGGACCCCACTCAGGAAGGTTATTTCTCTTTTCAACCCATCCCCCCAACACACACACACACACACACACACACACACACACACACACACACACACACACACACCCTTCAGTGCTGCTCCGGTCTAGGACCCACTCTGCAGGGAGCTGCATGCACAGGGACATGTGGAGATGTCTCCGTCAGGTCTTAGCTGGAGTCCTTGTGCTCAGGTGAGCTTGCAGCAGGGCCTCCACGAGCCTTTCCAGCTTGTTCTCCTGCATTTTGGTGGCTCCCTTGGCTCATGGTTCACTGGGAGGCACCCCAACTCTACTGAAGGAGGAGAGGAGCAGCCCACCACAGACCTGTGAACACCCGTCCTATTGGTGACAGACGGATGGGTTCTCCCACCCACTTTTCCCTTTTAGTCTGCTTGTAGGGAGAGCAGCGCCACATCAAAAGGAAAAACCAACAACTTGAAAAAACTGTGGCTTTTCCTGTGCTGGCGAAAATGACAGGTCGGTAATTCCTTCTTTCCGTTGGCCATCCTGGAATGAAGGCTTGAAGCCCAGTGGGCATTTCCATCCTTTCCGCCCCTCACAGCTCACAGCGGGTGGGCCCCTCCTCTGCACCTACCCAACCAGAGAGACCGGGGAGGGCGGCTCAGGCCGTCCTAGAGGGAACCAGGGGAGATCGTGGTGGCTTCACAGCCCTGGCTGACTCCACCTGGCGACCAGCTCAAATGCACCAGGTGGCCTACAGTTGACCCCACTCGCTCTCATCCCTTATATTTGTTTTTTTCGAGAAAAATGAAATAGCAGCATGAATGTTTTATAAGGTGGAACTGGCTGTTTCCAGTCCAACGTCCCTCCCATGGCCCAGCTCCCACGCTGGGCAGCTTCTTCTTGGTTTGCTCAGCTCCACGCTGACCAGGCCCAACATTTCAAAGTGCTGGACACAAAGGAGGTAAAAACGCAACCTCAATGCTGACCTCCATGTGGGTTACTGCTCCCAAAGTAAAAAAATTTATTGCAACATTATAAAAAAAGGAAATTTAAAAATTAGCCCATGGTGCCATGTATCAACTTATCCCATAAATCTGATTTTTCCAAATTCCCTTCCAGTCTTTGTCCAGATGCGTAATTTTTATGTAATTATAAAAGCCAGCAATGGTGCTGCATTGAGTTGGGTTTTCCTCACTTGGCATGGAACCCTGAGTGCTTCTCCATGGAGCCACATGATCTCCGTAATTGTTTTTAAGAGCCGGGATAGTATTCCATAGGGCAGTATCCTAATTTACAGTCCATTTGACTTTTAATACAGAAACGACGCTTGGATCTCGCTGTGACTGCCCCCTCTTCCCATCGGGCATTCCGCGTCGAGGCGGACGTGCTGAAATCCAGCCTCTGCAGGTATGGCCCCAACACCTCAATTCAAGAACGGACTTGCATTCCACCCACCAAAAGGGGTCTCCAGGGATGTGAGCGGCTGGGAGCGGCAAGTCTCAACCCAACGTTCCAGGACAGAGAGAGCAGGGGCTGGGTGAAGGAAGGGCTGGGTGAAGGAAGGGCTGGTTCAGAGTCGCCCAGAAAGACCTGCCTCTCCAACAAGTACTGTCAGGGCCGCTGTGCAGTCAGTGGCAAGGCCACTGTGGGGCACACAGACAGCCCCCCATTACATGGTTATGGCTCTGCTCTGCGCGTGAAGCATTAATTAAAGAGGGACCTCAACAAGTTTTTGAAAATTTATTCTTACCTGCTGTACTTTGATCATAATGACATGAAACGGGAAAAAAATGTTTTTATGTGGTTCACATTTACGAGTTTTTACATAAAGGCTTTTGTGGGCATTTTAAGAATGTGCTAAAATGCTGTCTGAAACCACATAAAGCCATCTGAGGAGTCGCCCGCCAGAACTAACAGCACACACATGGAAGCACTTTAACTGGCCTTTGTATATTTAATGAGTCAAATAGTATTAATATTGTTTAAATGCTAACATGCTATTTCAATAAGGTGGCTCTACCATCGCCAGCACCCCTCGCTCTTAGGCCTCGCACGTCCACGTGCATGAATGATCACACGTGGCCCAGCGATGAGAGCAGCTGCAGAGGAATGAATGCGGCCAGGCCCTGGCTCCACCCAGCTCTCCAGGAGGGCGGGAGGCAACAGGCTCGCTGAATGGGGCTCAGGAGGGAAGGCCCTCCTCCTGCAGTGAGGTCTCTGGTCAAAGGGGCAGCTCACAGAACATCTTTAAAACATGGAGGCCCAAATAGGAAAGCACAGGCTTTTCTCAGGCCACACATGCGGTGAAGAGGGTGAGTGACCAACAGCTGGACATCACAGAGACAGTCTTCAGGGACACTGTGGAGAAGCCACCTTGTAAAGTCTTAAACCGTGAAAGCTCCAGGACATCAGGAGTGAGGAGAGAACAGGCCACTCCAGGAGCAACCGGGGTAAAACTGTGCTGGACTCCGGCAGAAAGAATTTCAACCGAGAGACACTGGTTCTACACACAATCTTGGTGGCTTTCTCGGCTTTCCCTGTAAAATTAACATTTCCCAAGGCAGATGGAACTGCAGGGAATTCAACAGTTGGGACTAAGGAGATGGGGCCACTCAGGTTGGTTCTATGAATCCCGCCATTTGAAAAACAGTATGTCCATGACAACAGGCAGACATAGGTTTCATAAGCTCCAAAAGATCAGTCGCAAGGGGACACCTGTGTGCTGGATGACCAGGGGCAGGTGGAGCTGCCAATTTATCAGCACAATCACAATTAAGGATCTGGCTGAGTTTATTCTGTCATCAGCCAGATCCCTAATCTTGGACCAACTAAAAGCCTAATGTGTCAGTAATTCTCAGAGTTCTATGTCGCCTCCCTGAAAATCACTCTTCCACTTGAATAATGGCACAGTCACATGTACAGATTCTACATCCATAGCTCTTCAACCACAGGACTTCTGGGGGGAAGGGGAAAACATAGTACTTCACACTCAAAATGACCTACTTCACAAAAGAAAAAATAAAGTATTTCAGTTCCTAAAGCTTTATGGAGTGCTTGAAGCTGAGGAATGTGAGGAGACCTAGGATGGAAACTTGTTTTGGGAATCTGAGCTGTGGCTCTGAATTAGCCAATTCTCAGTCTTGGCCAACACTGGGCTGTAAATGGAACAGGAAAGATGGGCTGGAATGGACTTTGAAGTGAGCCGTTGGTCCCTCTTTTCAAATCGTCTCCTGGGAGAAGAGCCGGATTTCTGCTTCTAATACCGAGGTTCCCCTACGCTGAGTCAGGCTATGACCCTCCACAGAAGAGCCAAAGCCAGGACAGACCTGCTGGGATGAGCAGGCCTTTCCGGGTTCTCTCAGACGTGGTCTTTCAGTCTCAAATGGGCTAGGCCACTGTCACAGGCCAGGCCAGGAGGCCTGGACCCTCCAGCAACGCAAGTGACCTCTGCAATGTGGAGACAGGTAGGAACCCCAAACTCAGCCAAGGCATGGAGCATTGTACGGGGAGCCCCCAGACCCTGGAGTGTGAGGGGCTTTCTTCTGCAGTCACTTCATTAAAGAAAGCCAAGAGGAAGGCAAGCAATATTTATTTGGCACTGATGTGGCCTCCCCCAGCTGGGACTGTTCAGAGCTTGGTGGCTGCACTGGGGCCTGTATGAGGCAGACACACCCCAGGGCAGATTCCTAACAGCCGAATCAAGTGGGATCAAAACTCTGCTTACATGCCTCTAGCGACAAGGAACTCGCTACATCCCCAAGCAACCATTTCCCTTTTGAACATTTCAAATAGTTCTTGCTGGACCTGAATAAAAATTCCCACCTATTGCCTTCAGGAAACACACAACACCTGAACTGCATGCCCTTTCTAACTATCTAAAGCCGGCTGGCATAAACCCTGAGGTTTCTTTCTTCCTGACCTTCTTATTCTGATATTATTCCTTGTAAGACTGTTTTAAGCCCCCATACCTCGGTTACCCCTCCTCAAGGGTATGAGAAGAGAAACGCATGCCCCAGCTACACGTGAACCAGCACAAATCTCCACGTGAGCGGCCTGGCCACGGAGCGCGAGCCCGTCAGCGTTCCCGGCAATCACGCTCAGCCACACTCACACACACACACTGAGCGTGCACTCGCCTCTAACGAAGGATTTTTCCTTCTGTATTGTCATGAAATTGTCTCCCACACCCTGTACTTTTAAGAACTGGGTATCCTGGGCCGGGTAAATCACTTTATATTCGAATCTGTTTTATTCAGTTCTCAGAGACAGGGTCTTCACCATTTCTATCGTCTGTGTGGACCAGCTCTCTGAACCTCGGAATTCCAAAATTTTCTAGAAAGATACTGTGGCTGGAGAGAGGCTTTCTGGGGCACCTGGTGGTCAACGTGGAAGCTCTGGTCTGAACACTTCTTTCACGTTGGGGACAGTACTAAGATGGGAAGTGACCACAGTCTCAATCCTGGCTGGAGATGAAGGGACCTGCCAGGATGGCTGAGAGAGAGAGAGAGAGGGAATATATCTATGAGGTGGGCCTGGCCAAAATGCCAGAGTTCAGACTAAAAATTTAAATGTCGGTGCAATGAAAACAATGAATCCCTCTATTCTCCAGGGCCACACTGGAAACATGGCCCTTACAAGGAGCGAAGCCATAAGATCCCACAAGATTCTCACTTCCCATCTCTGTCCTCTGTCACATATGTGGTCAGTTTGCTTCTAAGATCTCATAAATAGTAATAGCAAGACCTGTGATAAGTGGTCATGAGGAACATTCTTTACTGTAATAGGCACTTGGTCATGACAATAACCAGGAGGTCATATGGGCAATGGTTCAAACAGGAACTCCCATGCTTGATGTCTGATTTTACGGCAAAGACAGGGAGGGTAAAGCCCAGGGCAGAGCCACTCCACTAGCAGCTGGGATTCTGCCCCAAGACAATACCTTTTTGTTTCCTTCCAGCTAAAAAAGAAAGTAAAATCACCAGCAGCTACGAGCAGTTTGTTTTTCTGGTCCTTAGCATCCTATAACATACCGAGGCACCGGGTGTCCACAGGTGGGAACAATTCAATTCCACTCCAGGAAAAAAGAAAAATCTCCAATTTGCTTGGCGAGGCATCTAAACCCGGCTTGCTTTCTTGCAGGGTAGCCCAACATTCCTTTCTGTTGGCTCCGAACCGGCCACTGTCGAGAAGCTAAGCATATCCCCTGCCCAACATGAGGACGTAGGTGCTGCCGACCGGTACCAGCTTCTGAAAAGCCCACAGACAGCGCCAGAACACAGGCTGATGGCCACAGCTACGAGGGGCGGGGACAAGGGGTTCTCCCCCACCTCATGGATGCACGAGAAAGAGCACAGGAAAGCCTGGCACAGAGCAGGCACACACCACTCTGGCTGCTCATTTTCATGAGGGTCTTCCTCTCTGGGCTGAAAAAGGCAGATCTTCTTCCTTCTTCTCCTAAACTTGGCACGTTCTGAACTGTCCGGGAAGCAAGGTTCCGCTTGCTCTGTGAACACAGGCCCATGCACACTGCCCTGGGGGCTGAAGCTGGCTCCACACAGAACGGAGGAAGATCAACACTTGGCTTTGGGCTGGCCACCTCCAGATCTGCTGCTGAAAGCCAGTCACCTTGTTTGTGTATTGAGACCAGCTGTGTTCACCACAATCTGCAGAACGTGTCCTGGAGTCTGCCCTTCGACACAGGACAGGTATTCTGCGGAAATTCCCTCCAAGACATACAGGTGCAACAATCCCTGCACACACATACCAACTGGCTTAGGCATGTGCAACTTTCACGCCAGTTGCACTTAGAAGTGCACATCTGGACTGCGGCTGCAGCTCTTTACGGCCTCTTTTTACAAGGTTTTTTAGTTTTTTTCCTTGAAGAGAAATAACGAAGGCCTCTCTGGAAAACAATAGTGCCGCTGCAGGGGCCACCAATCTGGCTCTGGGCTCTGACCAAACCGTCTGTGCTCAGCGCCACCATGACCAATTCTGCCTCGCTGGACTGACTACCTGTGAAAATACTGCTGGTCCTGCTGAGCCCAGCTCAGGAGAATGAGGACGGCCGAGGCCTTCTGGAATTTCAAAGCCATTGCTATTGTCTAAGAGCTGCCCCTTCAGAGAACCCATTCTGGGTCTGGGTCTTTGCATTCACTACTTTACAGTCAAGGAGGCTGAAACCCAGGGAGAGGAAAGGAAGGCAACCGAGTCGCACAGCTGAGAGGTGCGTGGGGAGTCGGGGTTGGGCTTGGGGTGTGGTTGGCCCCAGCTGGCCCTGGTTCAGCCTGTGAAGTTGAACTTAGGTGAGTGAATCACACACATGCAAACAGGCCATGTACACAGTGCCCCGGCTGGAGGAGAAGAAAAGGAGGAGAGGCCAGGAATCCGGGGCATGACACTGGGCATCTTGCTCAGCTGGGGCCTGCTGGCGGAACCTCTGGAAGACCACCCATCTGGACACTGCCACAAAGCAGCTCCCCCAAAAGAGGGACCTGCCAGCAGCAGCCCCGGAAACAGCCAGGGAGCAGAGGGTCTCTGGAGGGAGCCTGACCACCGGAGGGAGATGTTCCTGGCTTCCAAGTGGTGTCTTCACACCAACGCGTGGAAATGCACAACCTAAAGTGTGAGTGCTCCACAAGGCTGTAGGAACCCAAGAATTCTGGAGGAATCAGAGTCCCTGATGCTGACTCGGGGACCGTGTTTGTAAACAAACTTGTTTTCTGCACACTCCTGTCCTCCATTGACCTTTCCTTAGCAGATAAAATCAGACAGCGCATGCCAAGGCAACCAGCAGTGGACACCCCCTCCCCAGCCTCCAGGCAGGGGGGCCACATGCAGGCTTGTCTGCATCCGCTCTTTATGGGCCCCTGAAACTGTAGCAGACACCTCTGCTTAAGAGCAGTGGTCACAAGAGCTGAAACTCACACTGGGAGAGCAGGAAGCAGGCTCCACTCACACCCTACCTCCTCCCCTCCCCCGCAAGCTGACAGGGATCCTCTCCATCTGTCTCTCTGTTCAATTAAAACAACAAACTGAGGAGTACTTGGGTTCCCCATTAAGTGCTCCCTAAGTGAGCCTAAGGCTATGGCAAGCCGGAGTCCCCAGGCGGAGTGGGGTTCTCAGAGGTCCTCTGTGCGCGTGGCTGAAGATACGAAGATTATATGTGAAAACCCAAATGCTGATTACACCGCCGACAATCTGAAAGCCAGACAGCACTCTGTCTTTACCCACTGCCCCTGGAGCCAGAGGTGCAGCAAGCAGTGTCTGTCACAGGATCCTCTGGAGACCTTTCAGTCTGGGAGGAGGCCCTACACCTCTGGGCGAGGGGAGAGGCTTTGTGCACTGTGAGCCACTGAGATCTAGCTGAAGGGCCAGGGAGCGAGGGGGAAGGTGCCAAACCAAATGGTCCAGGTTTCATGCAGCTCCAGCGCGTTCCCGATCACTCCTCCCATTACCTCATGCTACTCTGCTCGGTGCTCTCGCCCACTTCCCAGCGGGGCTCTGAGGCTGGAGACAGAAGGGACTGGCCTGGTTGTTTCTGGCAGTGCCTCAGGAAGCACTAGGTAATCTTAAACTACGACCTCACTCAGCCAGACTAGGAGCGTGGTTAAGACTAAGTAGCCCGACTAAGGGAAGTCTGAGTCAGGGTCCTTCCACTCCCAGCCTCTCCAATCCAGCCTCCAGACTGCCTAGGAGGAATTTCTTAGGATGCACATCAGAGCTGTCCTAGGCACCCCTGGGGCCCTGCAGACCCTTCCCGATGCACTAAGAATGGCACCAGAGCCCAGGCCGGATAAGGGCCTATGTACCTCTCCCCTACACTCATGTCCTACTCACACATGCTGACCACACAACCCAGGAACCACCTCAAGAAGGCCGTGCAAGATCTTCTGAAGATCACTGTCCAAGTGAATGCCACTGCTCGAAGCACGCACGGCCTCGATTCCCTACCCCCCTGGCCCCACAGGTTACGTGGCTGAACTCAGGTTCCCGGAGGCCACCCGAGGCTCAGTGATTCACCAGGAGGACTCTGGACTCAGCAGTGCTGAGCTTCTGGCTGAGAGTCGCTGCACTGAAAGGAGACAGGGCAGAAACAGCCAAAGGAAAAGGCACTTGTGTGTGTATGTGTGTGTGTGTGTGGGGGGGGGGGGGGTGTTAGAGTCCCAGGGAAACCAGATACAAGCTTCCAAGTACTCAGCGTATGACAGGTTCTCTACAATATTTGTGAAATGATGATGTCTGCTCTCTCCCATCACCGCAGATAGGAACTACTTCACTATTTTCTAGATAGAGATTTACGTGAGGTCTCGCTGTGGGCTGGTGGCGGAGCCCTGACCTTCAGAACCCACATCTGCCTAAAGTTGCCGGCAACATCTCACCCCGTCCACACCCAACAACTAACCCCACAGACACAATAAAAAATGCACAGAATAAGATGTCCATATAACCGCTGCAATGCTGTACACCTGAACATTAATACAAAATAATATTGAAAATAAACTGTAACTGAAAAATAAAACTAATAAGACTATGCCAAAAAACAAAGATAACTGCTGCAAAATAGTCAACTATTATACTGACAGCTTGAAGGTCACCAAGTGGACAGGACGAATCAGTGCAAGGGGGGCCTCAGGAACAGCACCACACCGAATGCCCCCCTCAACCCCTACCGTGCACAGGGGTACCTTTGAAACAGATAGGGAAACCAAAGCTCAGAAAGTTGACTTACTTGCCCCAACTCAGCGAGTAAAAGCAGAACAGAGAATCAAGTCCATGTTTCTTTCAAAGCCCAAATCCTCCCCATTTGTGCTCCGGCCTGGACAGTGTGGCATTGGAGACTTCTGAGGGAGGGTCTGCGCCTCCTGCCTGAGCACCCCCTCCCACCATCAGTTACTTGCTTCCCAGACCGGCAACTTCCATTTCTTCAGAAGATCTTGTGCTACCGTCTACAATTCCCGTCAGGATGGAAACACTAGGATTCCCCAGACCCGGTGTTCCCATCCCTGGAAGGCACAGCCCTAGGAGCCCAGGGCCCAAGGTCTGGGAACAAGAATTTTCAAGGACCCAGGAAACCAAGGTGACGAACTGTTTTCACACATGAATGTGGATGCCCTGCCCTTCCTGGGCCAGCGCTGCTCCAATGTCAAATGACAGGGACGGAGAACGGAGGAAGGAGCAGAAACAACCACAATTCTAACATGGGCCCAGGAAGGGGGAGAAGGCAGGGGGCCAGGGAAGGCCCATCTACTAAGCACCCTGGCCGCTTCCAGGAAGGCCTGTGGGCTTCTGGGACTGCCACGGGGTACCAACCTTGTCTCATTCTGTAAACTTCTTCCAGACAAGAAGGGCTGATTAGAAAAGCTAATTAAAGCTTTTGAAGATTATCTAAGACCTAAAGCAAGAACATAATATGCCTTCCCTCCCTATGCCTCTACCCCCCCACTGGGACTCTGGCCTTCATTAAGCTTTGATTTCAATCAATTGCACACCCACTAAAATTAACTTATAAGGCCAATAAATTGCAACCGCATGTTTGAAGGTATTATCTGCTGCAAGCCAAGAGCCCAGGACCGCAGAGCACGGGGCAAGATGTCTGGCACAGATGGGAGCAATCATGTTGGGAAGAAAGCAGTGCCAGCCCTTCGGTTAGAACATCTGGCCGCGGCAGAAGCCGGCTGACAGAGGCAATGGGGAGACGCAACGTGAAAGCCGGAGCAGACAAGGTTCCTGTCTTCTCTGGGAACCTGAAAAACCAAGGCACTGACCTTGGGGCTTGTGGCAGCCCGCTGGTGCCCCGCACCCCAAGTGACATGTTTCCTCGGCAGCTTCAAGTGCCTACCACACGCCTAGGGCCCACAGCTAAGTCTCCCTCCAGAAAGACGGATCGCTGAGGTCGAGTGATGAGGGTTTACAACTGGTGAGCTATCCTAGGCTTGGGCCCGCAAAGGCAGTCAGCTCTGCCAAGAAAGAAGTGATCCCATGAGCCAGCCACCCAAGAGTGTGCCCTTACGCCACCGACCCCAGGGCTGCGTTCTAATGACATTCCCTAGACTGAGCCAGGCCCGAGAATGAGAGGGGAGAAGGCATCTGGGGCTTGATAGGGAAACACGAGAGTAGCCTGGATGTTGGGGAACAGGATGGGAGAGACGAGGGGAGGGAAGTGATGAAATTGAAGATGACTTCAGAGTAGATGATGACCTCACCCAGCCCCAGCAAAACATGCCTGTCCTCAGCAAATTGACTATTTCCATCTAAAAACAGACTGGATAGTGCTAACAGTTGCTTGACAGTTATCTTCCTGGGGAGAAGTTACTGCCATGGAAACTTTCTGCCACTAATGATGGCACACAAAAATCCCAATGAATGTGGGAGGGGGTGGAAGTTGGGGCTGAGGGTGCAGTAGAGAGCTCGGAGCAGTAGGATGACAAGGAATGGATGGCTTCAAAGGGATCGCGTAGGACACACAGCTCGTGTCTCTGGGCCCCACTCACCTCTGCCCACCTTGGGGAAAGAGTCCTGCCCCCAACTGCTGGCACATTTATTCCATAATGGAGAAATGCTGTGCAGGCAAGGAGAGGAGGTGCCACACCCCCACAGGAGTTAAGAGCTGGAGGGCCTGCTGGTCTATCCATCCCTGGCCTTGCTCCCTCACCCAGACCACACCAACTCCATGTGCTGACAATTCATTCTAATTCCCTGCGAAGTCAGAGCCTTTACAGGCCCGGAAGCAAGGCCCAGAGCCCAGGACAGATCCAAGGCCTTCCCCAGGATGCTCATGGCAAAGAGAAGCCTGTGGGGGACAGTGAGCACCCCTCCCTGGGAAAAGCTGGCACAGCTCCAGCAGGACGCTGGCCTGTGTTTCAGCTCCAAATCTCTGCACTCTCACTGGATCCGCTTCCCTCATCCTTTTAAGGTAAGGTGACCAGACGTCCCGCTTTTGGCGCGACAGTCCCGATTTTTAACAGTTTGTCCCACGTCCCGCAGCGTTTTAAAAAAGTCCCGATAAATCTTTGTAATATTTTAAGTAATAATAAAAAAGAAAAAAGAAAAAAGAACCCCCCCCCCCTCGGTCAATGGTGTACCGCTTTAATTGTGGTCACCTTATTTTAAGGAGAACATCAGGAGTAAGTAAGGCTAATGGACCCACAAAAAGCAGGGAGGAAAGGGAACCAGGGTGCCATGTCACCAATGTGCGCGTGCACACATACACAGCCGGTGCTGGCTGAAGCTGTGTCTGCCTATTTACTGATGGCAACAAAAATTCCCTCCAAGTTCAGTTCTAAGGCTCAGGAAGGGCAGGGAGGGCAGGCCTCCTGTGTGAGCTGAGTCCACTTGGGCCTCCCAGGACAGGGAGAGGCCCTCCCCCAGAGTGGATCACAGGACAAGAAATCTCCTGAAGGCACATGACAGCACAGCACTTGCCACAAAGGACTCTGAGCCTCAACATGGCTGGAGTCCAGCAGCATTCAGCCATTTGAGGGGGTGAGAGGTCAAGGGGCCAGAGAATAAACCCAGTCCTAATTGCCATTCATCAGGATTCACGAATTCAGAAACACCTGGGTTGCCGAGACCCAGAGCAGCGGTCGCCAACCTTTTGGACCTCATGGACCACCAGTGGTCCGCAGACCACCGGCTGGCGACCGCTGACCCAGAGGGCATGGGGAACAGGTCTGCTCTTCACATTCCTCAGTCCCTGTGGGGAGCAGGCCAGGCTCCAATTTAGAGTGGGGCAGCCCCACTCACCCAGCCTCGTGGACACTATGCTGTGCCAGTCCTGCTCTCGGGGCAATAGCGTTTTCAATGACTCCCTTTTCTTTCTGGCAGGAGTGGACTGGCCGAGGCCCTGGGCTGCTGTCACCAGACCCAGGACACACGCCATCTCTTGGCCCCTCCTGCAGCAGCTCACAGTGACCAAAACCAACAGACTTGAGGCAGCATGATGGCGTGGGGTTGGAGAGAGGGCACACCTCCCCTCAGAGTGACCTTTGCCTAGCCCACTGCCAACGTGAAAGGGAGACAGACGGACAAATCCATGTCAGAGCTCTGCAGCTTCATTCACTGGGGCAAAACAAGCGAGTCTCTACTGGGGTGGGGTGGGGTGGGGTGGGGTGGGGTGGGGTGGGATGGGATGAGGATAAAGAGAAGGCACAATCTACTGTCCCTTCAGCCATGGAACAGTGAGGTCCCTAGAAAACCAAGAGTAAAAAACCCTTGAGTCTGTGTTGCTCAAGGCAGGGAGAGACAGGCCTCCTAGTCCCTGGCTGACTCCGTGTGCTCCAAAACCACGGGGAAAGAGCTCATGCTCCGGGCCCCACCACGGACACCAATGGGACCACAACACCTCAAACCCAGAAATGGTCTGGCTCATGTGTGGCCCAGCAGGAGAATGTTCCTGACATTCAGTCTCAGGACAGCGCTCACCAGTGCATGCTGATAACACTGGGGAGGAGAGGGTTAAAACTGATGACTTTGGGTCCCCAGTGACAGCTCTAACCACGGTCCCTCCAGGCTTCCCTGCCTCCTCTGTGGGTGCCATTTGGAGGCCTTGCACTCTCCTCCTCCCCCTGAAAGCAGCACACCAACGCTGCTGGGGACAGAGCAACACCCTCGGGGCTAGATTCCTCCATCGCACACTGCCACAGAACCTCAGGGTCTAGCTTGTCCAATTTAACCCCACGTGGGTACAGGAAGCTGTCCTGTCACCCCGTTCACTCCCTCCCCCGCCCCAGCAGATCAGCTCACTCTCAGAAGAAAGTGTAGGCACGCTCAAAGGCACACAGAAATGCAGCCACTAAAACTTTAAAGCTACTGGAAAAGTGGACATCTGCCCAGGAAGGTGCTGGACAGTTGGACCCAGCTGTGACAAGCTCTGGCCATGTTCAAGGCTGTACCCCATTTAGCAAGTACCTGGCTCACAGCAAGCACTCAAATGCCAGGCGAGTAAATGGACTCTGGAGTTGGATAAGGGTGGCTTCCTAGTCCAGTCCCCCTCTTACTGGCTGTGTGAACCTGGGCAAGTTATTCAACTCTCTGAATCTGTCAACTCATTTGTAAAACAGGGAGAATCCTCTCTCCCAAGCTGTTGGGGTTCGATGAGATAAAGAAGGTCATGAGGCAGCTAACACCGCACTTGCACAGTCACCGGCTGTGGTTATCATCACTGCTGTTTCATTATCAAATCATCACTACAATATCACTACAATTATCAAATCATCACTACATCACTACAATTATCAAATCACCAACAATTACAAATACATGATTAGACAGCAATGAGTCAACTTCTCAGCCCCACTGGAGAAGTAACTATCCTACCATGGGGCAAAGTTCTAGAAGAGCTCTTCAAACCCTGAAGAGCTATAATCTGTGGAAACTTCAGACAAATATGAATTTAAATCCTAGCTTTTCACCTCTACGCTCTGCAGCCTAGTGTGAGTCATTTAGCCTACTGGAGCCTCAGTCTCTCCATCTGTTAAAAAGGGGCAAAGTATGTTCCCCAGAGGTTCTCAGAAGGATTAAGGTAATAAAGATGAAATGGCTACACAGCAGTGCATTCAGGGTAAATGAAACCCCGAGGGCCATCTGTCCGTGGCTGTGCCTTTCAATTCCATTCATCTGCTGAAAGGTGGCAGGGTTGTTTGTGTATCGGGCTGAGATGCCACTTTTCTTCCTGAACGGGCTTCTGAAAGACATTCTTTATGAAATGTGTCCCATCGTGTCCGCTATGAGCTGCAAGAGCATTGCGACGTCTGCAATTCCCATGCCAAGTGAGACATCAGCAGCTCTGCTCCTGGACAGCACGGGGCTCAGCGGCTTTGCTTCACTTTCTTTCCTGTCCATATCCTGATCAGGGTGGAAGGCCACCCACCTTAAGCTCAAGAGGTAGTGTTGACACCTTTAAAAGGTAATATAAAATGAAAAAAGACAGTAGCAGGGACCTACGGAGCCTCCAGAGCTTATCATTTTTACTCTCTGGCCTCTTAGAGAAAAGCTTGCCAATCCCTCTCTAGGTGACTGAATGTGTACAGTTTTGCTATGTAATACAGAACTTAGCGAAAATGCGATCCTATTGATTAAAAAATACTGAAGAGAATAACCTTTCTGGAGCTTTTCCTTGTAAGGCTGGTAGATTAAGTGGCCACTCTTTTTGGTGATGGATGGGAGGCAGAATTGAATGGGAGAGGAAAGAAGAGGTAGGGATCTAACCAGAACCAGCAAAACCACTTCCTGCGGAGCAACTCAGGAGCCAGCAAAATGTCGGCTCCCGCTGTGTTAAGGACCTTGATTGTCCGCCCTGGTGACTGGTCTGGAAGCAGGGACTCCTGAGCACCGGGTCAGAAGTAGGTCAGACATGCAGTATGACCAAGAACAAAGGGGTCTTGGAAGATACCCTTGGGTTTGATTCCTGGCTCTGCCTCTCGCCTGGGACAAATACCTTTATCTGAGCCTTAATTTCTTCATCTGAAAAATGGGAACTAAAACAGCCATCATGTTTGTGGGGATTTGAGACGACCTACAGGAAATTCCTGGCACTGTGTCTTACACACGCTAGGTGCTGTCCAATGGCACCTGCTGTTATCAGGAACCATGGCACGAAGTAATGCACAGATAAATCTGCGTATGACAGCGCTCCACCACTGAGTCATCTCCCAACTGACCCAGCTGGAAAACTAGTGCCCAGCATCTGCTCTGAGCACAGAGAATTCTAAACAGCCAGGCAGGCCACACAGCAGGTTACAGGGAGTCTATCGGCCTGGCCCCACTCTTACTGATGATGGGCTTTTCAACCGTGAGCTCGAGTGCAAGTAACTCACAGGTCTCGATACTGGTCAAAGGCATTGTTGGCTTCCACCTCCAGCTTCCTCAGCCGAGCAGAAGGCATGGCCCCATCTTCCAAGGGAGGGTCATACTTGTTACTCCATGGTGACCTGAAGGGAGGAAGGACAAGGATCATGTATCATTTTGGGGAGACACCGCCTGTGACCCATGAGTCCAAGCCCCAGCTGTCCAAAATTTCAGAGAAAAAGCCACTCCCCACAACAAAGATTTTCCTGAGCCTGACAACAAACCCAGCATTTCTGAGGACTGCAGCGAGAGGGCTCAGCAGCAGCCTTCTTGGGTATGAGCCCCATGATTCACCTCTCATCAGCCGTGTACTTCTGGCAAGTGGTGTGATATCTTTGTAAAATGAAGCTCCCATCTGCTCCCCATGGGGCTGTTGTGAGGAGCAAAGGAGAAAATACAAGCCGAAATGCCTAGGATAGAGTGAGTGTTCAACAACTGTGCTTTCTTTCTTACCCCCTTTCTAATATCCCC
Organism: Murina feae; assembly: GCA_004026665.1. Classification (NCBI taxonomy): domain Eukaryota; kingdom Metazoa; phylum Chordata; class Mammalia; order Chiroptera; family Vespertilionidae; genus Murina; species Murina feae. The sequence continues at coordinate 6,444 of PVJC01022106.1, read as the reverse complement.
ATTTTCACCAGTGCATTGACCAACAGATGCCCTCTCTCCTCCCTGACCTGCTGCAGCTCGGGGGAAACTTTTACTCCAAAGACCTTCTTACACAGTTAAGGATGAAGAAGACAGCAGTCATCAGGGAAGTGGGCAAGAGACTAGGCCACATGGAGACACGGATTACACATAAGAAAACCCAAGTGATCAAGTTCTCCGAGGGGACAGAGGGCAGCTTTCCCAACACCAAGGGCCAGACACACAAAGGACTGCTAAATGAGAACCAGTCTCTGCTTTGCCAGCCAAAGACTCGCAGCATTTTAAAAAGCGTAATTTGCCACATCAGGAAAGCATTTAGTCACACAGAGTACTGGGAGGGGGTTATAAGCGAGGTGTGTGCTCATTAAATCCTGCAGGTAGAGTTCAGAGAGTTGGGGGTTCGCAGAAGGAAAGAGAGTGAGCGAATGGGAGAGAAGACGATGGGAAACTTGGACAAAGCCCTTTACACTCTGATACGTCCACTGTGAGGAGCTCACACTGCCTTCCCCGTCTCTCCTGCTGAAAACACCTCACATCACTGAGGACACAAAGGAACCTTTCAATTTGGGGTGGATGTTAAGGAAAAAAGGTATCACCGTTTCCTGAATCCATTTTAACAAATTCTGCGCACAAATCTCTCCCTTCTTGACAACGGGTACCCCACCAAGCATCCTACGTCAGCAAGTAGGGGAGACCTCTCCCTTCCAAGGGTGGCAGATGTATCTGGTTCATCCCTCAAAACAGTGCTGCTCAACAGGACTTCTCATCACAACAGAAATGTCCTCTATCCATGCTGTCCAAGATGGACGCCATGTGTTTGTGTGGCTACTGAGTACACGTGGCCAATGCAACTTGAGGGACTGACATTTTCGTTTAATTTAATTTGAATTAATTTGAATATAGCTAGCCAACTCCAGAACCTGAGCTCCAACAGGGTGGATTTTTTGTCTTGTTCTCCATCATTTGACCAGCACCCAGAACAGTGCCTGGCACTCAGCCACATGCTGATTTTTAAGAAGTGCCGTTCAAAGGGTAAATCAATTCTTATATACCACCCCCAAAAGCAGAGGTAACCATCCCCCTCCCTGTCCCCACTGCCACACAGATGTCGATTCTGACCATATTCTACCCTTCCCTCGCCCTAGACTGCAAGAGCACGTTGAGAAGTGAGCCTGTGCAGTTTGCCTCCCCCACGCCCGCACCTAGCACGGAGTCCGTGTGCAGTAAGGGCTAGTGACGTAAGCACGGGGCGGGGAAGGAAGGACCCCCAGGTTCGCTGTCTGCTGTGGTCCTGTAAACCAACAGAGGTGGAGCAACCTTCTGCATTTCCTGCTGAGGCCTCTCCACAGACCCAGAGGCAAGGTGCAGTTGAAGGGCGCAGTCACCTCCCGATTTGAACACCAGGCTTGGTAGTTCCCCTCGCCACTGGGTGTGGAAAACAATCTGAGAGCGAGAATCCGAGGCCCGTTCCCCTACAGGTGCTCTCTCCGAGTCTCCTCAACACACTCAGGCTCTGGCCTTCAGCCCTTCGTTTCCCCAGTTAAACGGCCATCGTCTTCTTTGGGCCTGGAAGACCCGCCGCAACTGGCTTTCATTTAAAGGCGACCTGATTAGACACAAAGAGCCCATCTTTCTTGCAGACTGAGGGCCTGGAATTTTCAAGAAGCCTGTAACTCACATTTCTCCTGGCTCACAGACGACAGCATTTCAAGCTGCTAGTCCTGGAGCCGGGGTAATTGTAGCTGGGAGAAAATCATAACATTACCCAGAATACTCTTAGTGGAAGGGGCACTCATAACACATTTAAGAGCTTCAATGGAGGCCATTTGAAAAAAGACAGATGGACAGGAACACTTAGATTTCAAAAGTCAGGCCTTTCATTTCCCTCAGAGAATGCTTTTTGTTTCAGCTAACAGGTTTCAAACAGCGCTGCTGGCAACAGCCACACCATAAGGATCCTATTTAAGCCAACGATCAAACAGTTAGGATGGAAATGTGTGGAGAAAGTCAGAAGACCTTGAAGTTTTGTATCAAAAGAGGGAAAACGGAAGAAAAGTCCTGGGCTCTGACACCGTGGGCTCCTCCTCAGCTAAGGTCCTCGCGCCCTTCTGCAGTGCCTGAGGACGAAGGCTGCAGCTGACAGGATGACCTGGAGAGGAGGCAGGCACCAAGTCCCCGGGTATCCCTGCCTTCCACAGGCTGCCGGGCACTAGCTGCCTCACACAGCACGCTGGAGTTTTCAGGTGGAAAAGAACATAATGATCTTGATTAAGCATGACTCAGCTCAAGGTCACCTCTTCCAGGAAGCCTTTGCCCTCTGCCTCGTGAGACTGCTTGTCCTTAGGACCTCAAGGGTCTTCCTCTCTAAGGGCTGGTCCTCCCTTTCCTAGGAGGTTCCCAGCGAGGACTGGACCTGGGCCTATGCTCACAACTGATGCTTCACCACTCTATGCTGGAGACTCCCACTCGCATCTCCCTCTCCACCCAGGCAGCTGGCTAGCAACAGTCTGCTGGACATCTCCACATTCATCTAATGGGCACCTGGAGCTTAAAATGCCCCCAAACCAGCAATTCCCAGAGTCTTCTCCACCTCATAAACAGTGACCCCACCTTCCAACTGCTCAGGCCCAAAGCCCTGCAACTGCCCTTTATACCCCATCCACTTGCAAACTGCGCTGGCTCAACTTTACAAGTAGACTACTATTTACCCTCTCAACTCTAGTCTCAGGTCTGGCTTGGATTAGGCCAAAATACATTTCTACCTAACTTCCATTTGAAGCTAAAAAAGGGACCTGAGACACCCTTAAAAGCCTAGTTCAAGCTGGTTTGGCTCCATGGATAGAGCGTTGCCCTGCGACTGAAGGGTCCCGGATTTGATTCTGGCCAAGATTACATGCCTGGATCGTGGGCTCAATCCCCAGTGTGGGGTGTGCAGGAGGCAGCCAATCAATGATTCTCTCATCACTGATGTTTCTATCTATCTCTCCCTCTCCCTTCTTCTCTGAGATCAATAAACATAAGATAAATAAACTATGAAAAACCTAGCTCAAACATCACCTCCTTCAGGAAGCCCTCCTGGACTCAACCATGGTTTCTTCTACGCTACCCTCAAACCCTAAATAAGCTTAGCAGTGACTGCATGAATCATATCATATAATACTCAGCTGCTGGATACATCTCTGGTCCTAGACCAGTGATCACCCAGAGTAGGGGCTTATGTCACTTTAGTTATTTATTGCCCTCAGCATGGTGATGGAAAAGAGAAAGGGGAGTTGTATATTTGTTTGACAAAGCTACATTCAAATGTCCCTTAAGCACACAGGGCCTCCCTGAGCTCAGATCCCCATCACGTCCACATCTTGTATCTTGCCTGTTGCAGGACTGGATTATAATGAAACTGCTCACATCCCTTTCCCATTAGACTGTAAGCTCCACCAGGCCAGAGGCCTTTTGTTCATGTTGCGTCTGCGACACTGACTGAAGGCAAGCCACAACATCTGCTTGATTGCAGGGAAGAAAGGAGGAAGAAAGGAGGAAGAGAGGGAAGAAAGACTGCCAGAAGGATGCATGTGAAGAAGGTTGGTGGGCTATTGCCTGTCAAAGTGCAGTCGTCCAGGTGCTGCCATGTGGCACTGCCTGCCCAGGGGGCAGCCTGGCACGCCTGCTACACTCTAAGGGCAAGGAGCTCACCTATAGGAGTCCCCGTCTCTGTTGTAGTCACACAAAAGGTAATCCTTTCCCACCACTTTGTCTCTGGCAATTTTCAGTGGTTGGTCAACAGAAGACAGGAGATCTTCACATAGACTGGGAACCTGGCAGAGAGAAGGGAAAAGGCAGAAACAGGGGTTAAAATAACACATCAGATCCAGGCTGGCTAACGGCAACTACAGCCCCATCACGGTCAGCATATTTAACATCTGGCCCTTGGTATCCTGCCAGAATTATGGGCCTGTTCTTTTCTTTTCCACATGTGTCTGACACCAACTGTGTCCCTCTATAAAGAAACCTGTTCTTGAATTACAGTGGAGCGTGATTTCCAATACAGCCTTCCTTCCAAATCTGCGTGCTTTAATTACCTGGTCGCCAGGGTGGTCTAGTACAGTTAAGTATGTATATGCTCGTATTGGTCTCCGGTGGGCAGAGTACAAGCTGAAGTCCAAGAAGAAGGTAAACATGTTAAATACACAGGAATCCACAGACCTCTGAGAAGAGCAACCCGTCCATGGTGGCCAACTCCCACAGGCTCCCATGCTGGGAGCAGTTTCCAGTACTTTCCAGGCCCCTGGCCAAGCATTACCAGGTTGACTTGTAGAGTCACCCTTACCTGCTCAGAGACAGGGTCGCACCAGCTCCCCATAGCCCGGAGCTCTAGACGGCTTTCTATACCGGCTTGACCTGCCTGGGACCATCTCAATGAGAAGGAGGGCCCAAGGTCTGGGGCGGGCAGGGATGAATCTTGGGGCAAATGCTGCTAAATGTGACGCATGGTCCTGCTAGTCACCAGGCCACTGGCTTCTCCTTCTCAACCCAAACATCAATTTCCATCAAAATATTCCAGGAAGGGATGGCAGCATTTTCAGAAGTGGATTCCTTCAGGCTTGAGTCACTTCCACGCTGTATTTTCAATGTGCTGACTTATTCGTTTCATGGGTCTGGGTTTATGGAGGCCCCACCGTATCGTTTACCAGGCAAGTGGCTGCCAACTGCACCAATAACCCTTCCAAATGGAAAAGTTAAGTCATGTGGCCAGGACACCCAGAACAGCGGCTCGGCAGAGGGGCCGGCAGCTGCAGCGGTTCCTGTTCTCCTGGAGACCCTTTCCACCTGCAGACGATGGGGACAGAGACCGCCACCACCTCAGATGCCCAGCCTCGCGGGCTCCTCCGGACACCTCCGCTGAGCCCGGCTACTGTGGAGCGCAGCCTGGGAGGCCTGTCTGCACAACTCGAAGAGCCTGCCTCCCGGCTCACGTCGATTCTGGCCTCAGGGAAATGGCGCGTTTCTTCCCCACAGAGCAGCACGTCATCTAGCAACCGTTAACCCCTGGGTACAGCCCACGTATCTTCAGAATCCCTTCACCATGTAACCCCGCCTGTGTACCCCTCTCCACCGAACGACGAGACAGAAACGGATCCCCCTCCCTCAAATGGGGCTATTTTCAAAGTGAGCTTTGGTGTTGATCATATCAACCCCACTACCATTTCCAAGTGTCTACCGTGTATCACACGCAGGCCAGGCTCTCTACAGATGCTTATTGTCTGCTTTGCTCCCCCGCATCCTGTGAAGTTGTTAAGTGTCACCCCATTTTATAGGTGTGAGAACTGGGGGCCCAGAGTCATTAAGGTGCCCAATGCCCACACAAGAAGCAAGAGGCACAGACAGCAATCCCCTCTTCTCACCGTAACCGGTTTACAGACAGCTAAGAGGAAAGACCGTGCACATCAAGGCACACCCTGGTGGACAATAACCCCCTCCCACCTCCCACCCGCTCAGCTCTGGGCGGTCTCAGAGCCCGGGAGAAAGCCCTGGCCAGGGCAAGGGAGATTTTAACAACTTCCACCCAAAGCAACTGGGGTCTAGAGCTGGTCTGGCTCCCTGTTGTTGGCCCAGTGAAACAACCCTGGGCACCCATGGGCTTGCCTCTCCCGAGTGTGTCTCTCTATTCTGTTGGCTGCTGCCTTGGCTTATCTATTAGGCCCTGACTTTTGCCTAGAACCCATTTCAACTGGTTGGGTCCCTGACACTATTGGCCCAATGTATCCTGGATTATGCTGAAGACTAAGCAAACAGACTTCCTCACTCCACTGCTTATGGCCTGACGGCCTTGGGTAAGTCATTTTCTCTGCTAAGACTGGATTTCCTCACCTGTAAAGCAGGGACAATGGAAACCAACCTACTGTGACTTGGGGGGACCTGAGCTAATGCATGGCACTCAGTGCAGTGTAGGGAAAGCATGCACACTAGGAGCTGACATATTTATACCCCTGCGCCCGCTGTTGTCCTTAATCCCATCTGCTGTCTGTTAGTCTTAGGCCACACCTGCCTACACCACACCTGAGTTCTCCACAGTTTCAGGTGCTGGATCAAAATGGGCCCCTGAGAACCTCGTTTTCCTTAACCCCAGTTCTGTCTGGAGCCACCTGCTTCACCTTCCCAGCCAGTCATGCTGCTTGCAGCTAAGTCTCCCAACACAGGAAAGCTTATAAGATAACTAGGGGCCCGGTGCACAAAAATTTGTGCACTCGGGGTGGAGGGAGTCCCTCAGGCCGGCCTGTGCCCTCTCACAGTCTGGGACCCCTCAGTGGATGTCCTATGATGGCCCCAGTCTGCCAGGCGCCTTGTGTGTGTATGTGTGTGTGTGTGTCACCACTGGAGACCTGCCCCCAGCCGCATCTGAGGCTCGGAGCAGTCCTCCTGTGTGTGTCT